>CAWZYM010000429.1:70000-247500 GCA_963966185.1 Rhabditoides inermis
CTGACTGATTTGCTCACCCACTGTAAAAGTCTGTGAGCAAACCCCGCGCACGTCAGCAACTGCTACCTACACCTATAGCGAAGATTTGAAGAAGAAGAAAAATCGTCTGTAAACGCTGAATGTGATAATGCGAATACCAATCAACACGACACGTCACCATCACCAAATAGCTTACTATGCAAATAGAAGTCTAGCTATTATCAGATATGACACCATTATTTTTCAAGCAACATTTTATTACTTCTGAAAACGAGTAACATGAATTTGAAACGGAACTTACATATATCACAAAATGCTTCTTACGAAAATACGCGCGAAAAATGATATATGTAAAACCCATGGGCGGTGGTGCGATAAAGCGTGGTGCGATAGAATGTGGTGCGATGGTGTGATGGTGCGGTGGTGTAGTGGTGCGGTGGTGCGAATTCCTAATTGCCCCCATTGTATATGCGTCCGCATGGGTTCCAATGGGCTCTGCCACAGCCGTCACTTTGTCCTTACTCACGGCTCTGACCGGCAGTTGTTAGAATCTGTGTCTTTGTGATTATGTGTTTGCTTATTCTGAATATAGTCGTCGCCTGGAGGATAGTTTCTGTTATTGCCAGCCGGGGTCAGTTGGCGAAACTCAGTCGCGAGCGAGAGAGGTCAGACAACGCGGGAAAGGGTCGCGTGAGCCGCGGCATCTTTGATTCGCATACCGGCTTCTTTGATCGATATTAACGTTTGAATGCGCGCGCTTGGGTCTCCTCACGACTAGAAGGTAGATCAAATGCGACTAGAGGGTAGATCAATTTTCTACCGTGACCCGGCGAACTATCTTCCTGAATAATATTATAAACCTATTATTGTTATGATTTTAGCGATCTTTTCAGAGTCACGGTTCCTGGCGAGACGTGAAGAAACAAAAGAAGAATGTGGAGAAGACCAATGCGAAAGAGGATAACAAAGTATGTCTTTCGATTGTTGTTTACATGATTATCTATGCAGTGATGGGATGGTGAGATTACAGAATCTGGCGGCGCGTGTGAAGGAACTCGGCAAGAGGCTGCTGCACGGAAAGTACAAGTGCCAGGTATGTCAGTCACTTATCTCCACATCTATCGCCAGTTTCAGTTCTCTGGCTGTACGAGAGTGGTCCAAATCAATAAGGCACATTACATGCTCGACCACGCTTTGGCTCACTACAACGGACCCCCACTCTACAAGTGCAAATTCTGCACATTCAAGACAAATCGTGAGATGCTGAGCTGTGTTTCTTTTGTTTTATATAACGGTACTTTCAGGGAACAATCTGGTTTGGCTACACGCACGAACTGCTCATAGAATCACCCGAAAGACGAATGGAGAAAGGCCGTATGCAGATCTCCGCACAGACAAGGTCTGTATATGTGTACAGACAATGAAACAACGGACTCTTTATAGTCTACCCGGACTTGCAACGCCATCGTTCTTCGCTGTTTTGGCGCGCACGGGGAGGGCTGTGAGAAGCTGAGGACTGTCAAGTGCCGGGTGAGAACATTATTCAAGTTTATTCTTGTTTGTGTATTCCGTTAGGACTCAGCTCAACATTTCTCATCAAAAACATTACCCTAATGTCTCTTGTGAAAAGCGTGAAAGTTATTTGCGAGCCCATGATAGTGATAACTCTGTCCTTCTGCAGTTCCTTCTATCATACATTCCAACTTGGCATTCAGATATGTTCCTCTCGCGTGCGCAACGCATTCTATCATGCGGACAATCACCTCTCTCCTCCCGGCATCTACCGCTGCTCCACATGTGATCGAGGATTCAACAGTGAGTGTCGAATTCAAAATGCTTTTGTCATGAATGTTCAGAGTATGGAAACACCAAGCGCCATGTTGCCCAGTGCACCGCGGGCGCCCGTGTCGTCAACCATAGGAACGATCCGGAGGTGTGGAATTATTTGGGAATTCGTTCATCTCATTCACTTTTCAGATCGCTGCCCGCCTCGCTACTTTGCGCGATGAATGTTTCCCCAATTGGAACTGGCATCACCGGACGCCGAAAGGGAAGGAAGCGGGAGGAGGGAAGAAGAAGAGCGGTGCAAAGGTAACTGAGTGAGACTTGTTCTGGGTCAATTGTGTTCATATTCAGAAGGCTCTCGCTCGCGTCGTCTCTGGAGGTTCTCGCACTGCGAAGGTGCGATACTCTTGGAGGATCATTGCTCGAATATTGTTTGTAGGATTCGCCGATCGTCGTTGTTGCGGGAAGATCCCACAAGGCGACCGACGAGAGGGGCGGCCGACAGTCGAGGGTGAGATTTCCATTTTGAGGAAGGGGGGGGGGAGAGAGAGAAAGAGAGAGAGAGAGAGAGAGAGAGAGAGAGAAGGGGGAGAGAGAGGAGAGAGAGAGGGTGGGGGGGGGGGTGGAGGAGAGAAGGGGGAGAGAGAGGAGAGAAACAGACAAATAAACCTTCCATTCAGACTCCGCAATGCAATCCTCGTCGGAGATCCGCGGAGCAGTGAGTGGAGGAGGGGAGGAGCAGTGGAGCAGAACGAGAAGATGGAGAAGAAGAGGAGTGGTGAGACTGTACTGTGTGTAGCTGTAGACACTGCTTGAAGTGTTATGTTGTTTTTGTTTTTGTTACCGATCATAGTCGTTGTTGAAGTGGTCATTGTTGATGTTGTTGAAGTTGTTGTTTTTGAAATGATAATATGAAGATGTTGCATGAAAATTGTTGAAGTTCATTGCGTCATTATTTGTTGCTTCTTTTTTTATTCAATCAGTGCGAATATATAATTACTTTATTAGCTGTCCGTATACACATTTGATTGTTGCTTGTGATCACAATACCGTATACTTGTAATGGTCTTCCTACACATAGGAATTTTGACGTATGTAAAAGTGAGCCGAAGTGAACACAGAACACCGGTAAAACGCGAATATCGCAAGTGTAGCCACTCTTAGATTTACAATGAAAGTGATCTTCGGTTTGGACTGTCAACTGTCTACATTGAGTGGCTACACTTGCTGGATGATCTTGAGAGGAACGAGTCTCGTGTAGAATATGCAAATGAGGGCGATAGCCGCACAGCATAGCGAGAACGGACCGACGGTGATCCACACATAGCCAGTAGATTCGAACAGCTCCCTGAAAAGTTGGAATGAACAATACTCTGTTGAAATAAACCTACGTCATGGTGATGGGAGCGATGAACTGACCGACGCTGCCGGAAAACGCCACCCCGCCCTGCCACATACCCTGCAAATACAATGCTGTTCATAACTAGGGTTCTATTCTCGCAATAAGTCGCACTTTGTGGGGTGAGCTCGAGTAAGAGAGCACCGTATAAGATCTGTATGCGAGTTAGATCGGAGTATTCGCTACTTCGCCAAGTGTCCGTTCAATGGAGTGCGTATCGTCGAATTATAATCGAGATGCTTCGTCGTCTGGATTCCTACCTGTTTCCGGGGTCCGAGTATCTCTGTGACCAGCGTGTTCACGGTCGCCAGAATCATCGGATACGAAACACTGCAAATTCTGGTTTTTCAAACAGAAGATAAGGGTAATTTTGTAATGGAAAACGTAACGTACCTGTACAGTACGATGCGCATGAATGCGTATATCCAAACGGGGAGGCGGTGCGAGGTCGGGCACCAGGGGTAGCTGAAAGGAAGCACTGGTAACTCTACTTCGAATGCTCTCTACTTATTTTCGTTTGCAATCGCGCATGAGGTGCTATTGGATTAGGAAAGCATTGCAACGAACCGCTCGCACTCCTCTGGACTGCCCGAAAACGAGCCGGGTTCTGAAAACGAATCGGTTCGACATACGTTTCACAAACAGTACACTGCTGTGCTTTTCTGCGATACAATTAATACTACTAAGTCAAGTTCCCAACCAAATTCTACGAGACATGTGTCACAATATATCGCGTTGATTTCCGGTTTAGCAGTTTGACTGTAATCAATACATTTTGTGGGTAAACCAGTTGCCGGCATTAGAGAGCGCAAGAGTGAAGAGAGCGCGAGGCGGCTGGAAATCGATAGACATCGAGAGCACGCGACTAGATTCAAATTCGAAATTTCGCGCGCGCGGTATTTTCAAATGCGGTGGTGTACGCGCGGAGTGGTGGTGGAACTATTTATTCCTTGGACTGTAGTTTCATAATATCACCCCACGTTGTCGTTTCTGCTCGAGTGTGCCGTAGACCGGCCAAGGAATGAAGAGGAAGAAGAAGACAGCGAACGCTCCCACACCTATCATCAACTGCTTCCGGCGGTCCCTGCAAGCAAAATTATTCGATCGATAGATTGATGAAACAATTATCTATTAAAAGAGTTAACTGCTTCTGATGGTCCCTGCCGAATCAATCGATTATCGACAAATCAATTAATGTTTCTGATGGTTTCTACAAAGCAGTCAGATCATAGCTCACATAAGATATATACAAATCGAGATAATGAACTCCGGCAGGGCATTTGTTAAATAGTGAACCAATAATCTACTATAACAAATGTTGAACATGAAACGTATCGTAGTTTTAAACATACAAACAAACCAGATATCTTCCCGCTCCTAGATGGAATGAATCGCTCACAATTATATTTTTTACTTTGACTTGAGTGGCGCAGGTCCTACTGTTTAAAAAAAACATTTATACTTACACTCGTCCGAATCGGGTCTGTGTGAGCATGGTGTAGGTGATGAGATCGCAACCGGCGCCGATAGACGAGATGATACCGTTCCACCTGAGAGGGCGGTAGAGAGAGAGAGAGAGAGAGAGAGAGAGAGAGAGAGAGAGAGAGAGAGAGAAGAGAGAGAGAGAGAAAGAGAGAGAGAAGAGAGAGAGAGAGGAGAGAGAGCGTTACTGACCGAACCGCATCCTCGCTGGACCAATCGAAAAGCGACATAGTCACGGGCGATTGGGTTCTAAAAAGAAAGTTATTGTTTTTTTACAACGTGAAAAAGAGTTGCGCAAAAATATCATCTACATTTCACAATGAAAGGTAAAGGTAAAGGTAAAGGTAGCCCAATCAAGAGATTACTCGATATTTCATAATATTTCAATAAAATAAATACAAAGTTGTCATTCGTTTTGTCGTGTTTTTTTCCTATTTCGTCATGTTTGTACTTTTTTCTTGGGTTTGCACAAGTAACCCGTATAAATTATTATTCGCACCCCTCTATGCCGCTCTCGAATCCGAGTAGAAGGAAGTTGGCATAGCAGCAGATGAGGAGGGCAAGCACATCGGCGCGCGGCAGGCAGACGTGGTGGGCTGGAGGAAGGGGTCTCTCTCTCTCTCTCTCTCTCTCTCTCTCTCGCTCTCTCTCTCTCTTTCGCTCTCTCTCTCCCTCTCTGTCTCTCTGTCTCTCTGTCTCTCTGTATCTCTGTCTCTCTCTGTCTCTCTGTCTCTCTGTCTCTTTCTCTTTCGCTCTCTCTCTCTCTCTCTCTCTCTCTCTCTCTCTCTCTGTCTCTGTCTCTTTCTCTGTCTCTGTCTCTCTCTCCCTCTCTTTCCATCTCCTTCTCTTTATCTACATCTCTCTTTCTTTCTTTCTCTCGTACAGAGCTGAACATTTTCGTTTCTCTGGCTGGGAAAAGTATAATAAAAATGCACGAAGTGCTCGGATTGACATGCGAACCACAAACTGAATTTCAATTGCGCATGAAACGTATTGTTTCAGAAAACGAATGCAAGATTGTTTTTTTTATCTCAATTTCTCCCTCTCTATCTTTCTCTAACGTAATGTGAAAAATTTACACGGCAATGTTATCCCGATTCATTTAGAGGTCAAATGCGATCCGTTATTGTCAAAAACACAAGCAACAGAATTTCATGAGCACATGAAACGTATGCAAGCATCGTTGAAGAAACCTGTCACCATAATCTCCCCCTCCCCCATCTCTCTCCCTCCTCTCTCTGCCCCCTCCCCGCTCCCGCTCTCTCGCGTTCTCCCCCTCCTCCTCCCTCCCTCTCTCTCTCTCTCTCTCTCTCTCTCTCTCTCTCTCTTTGCATCTTATTTCCGTTTTTCATAAATCACTGTGAAGTGTGAAGAATTTTGCAAGGCCGTGTTCGTATTGCCAAAAACACAATCAATAGAATATCAGCAAGACATGAAACGTATGTCATAATAAAAATCCATCTCTTTCCACTCAGATATTGTCTCTCTCATCTTCCCCTCTCCTTCCCTCTCTTTCCCCCTCTCCCCCCTCACTTCCCCCCTCTCTCCCTCTTTCACCCTCTCTCTCTCCCTCCCTCTCTCGCCCTGTTTCTCCTCCCTTTCCCTCTCTCTCTCCCTCCTTCCCTCCCTCCCTCCCTCCCTCCCTCCCTCCCTCCCTCCCTCTCTCACCCTGTTTCTCCTCCTCGCTGAGAATGGCCACATATCTCTCCTCGAATACTGTATTCATCAGAACCACGCACACTATGCATAGAAGGACCTGAAATGAGTTGTGAGTGTTGAACGAAAGTCTCCCTCCTTCTCCCCCTCTCCTATTTCACTTCTCTCTACCCTTTCCCTCCCTTCTCTCTGTCTCTACCCTCTTCCCTCTCGCTCTCTCTTTGAATTAAGCGCGCCAGTTCTACCCCTGCCCGGTTTGGATCAATCTTCTTTTTGTTTTTGTCCTCGTACACGGCAATTCACGATAAGTTAAAATCGGAAATTGATTTTTCCTGCATGAGTTGCTACAAAATCCGCCAGGCTCTCGGCACGAAAGGAAAAATAAATAATATTTCGTCCAGAATGGCCTCAACTGTCGCGCTCTAATTGAAATTAACCTTTTGTAACCGCGACGCGACTTGATTTCTTTTTTACTAACGTGAATCGCCGTATCGTATTGCGTACTTTCCTGTTCCTCGTTGCGTGTGGGAAGGGTAATTATCATTATCACTTTAAAAAAACATTTTGCCGCGGTTTTGTCGAAGATAAGTTTCACATTGTTCATATGTTGCAGAAGAGTGGCCCATTAATCATCAGTTGTAAGTTTTTAAGATATTTATAAAATGTATATGTTTTATAAATATTAACGAATAACTGTAATTATAAATAAAAACATTATATTTATAAACATTATACAAAATAAACCTGACCATACTCATGGCGGACATGCTGTATGTGTTGAGTGGCAGCGCGCCGAGTGACGAGGCTGGCACTAGGGTGAAGATGGACTGGAAATAAATGGAAACGTATTCTTGAACCATAAAAGTAACGGTGAAACAGATGTGGAGAGGTTGTATCAGTACGGATATCAGATCAGAAATCTAACGTTGAAATGTATGGAGACATTGCAAACGTATGGAAACGTTTGTACAGGTACAGGTGGTATCAAACAGGTAACTAACGCCCGAAGCGTATACATGTATAGGCGACGAGGTGAATGTAACAGGTATCTAACGCTAATGGTTCCGCATAAACATTTGAAGATTGAGGTATGGTGTGTGGAGAAACTGGAAACGTTTGGACAGGTTGTATCGAAACACGTATCTAACTCCGAAACAGGTATCAAAAGAAAGTTACATTAATAAAAGCGATCATTCGCTAATCACAGTCCTGGCTAGATAGCTCTCGATCAGCGCGCACTACTTTTCACACATTGTTTGAATAACTACTGAACAGTTTCATAATAATTAGCAACATACTGTGTCACATAAAAAGTCAACTAATAACAAATGATAAAGTAAAGGAATCAGGCCTCCGATCACACATCCGATCGAGTAGCCGGCGTTGGAGTAAGAGACGGCTCTGGGAGTGGAATGGGAATCTCCCTCTCTCCCTCTCTCTCTCCCTCTCTGTCTGTCTGTATATCTCTCTCTGTCTGTCTCTCTGTCTCTCTGTCTCTCTGTCTCTCTGTCTCTCTGTCTCTCTGTCTCTCTCTCTCTCTCTCTCTCTCTCTCTCTCTCTCTCTCTGTCTCTCTCTCTCTCTCTCTCTCTGTCTCTCTCTCTCACCTCAGCCTATCGTCAGCCGTGGAAGCAGCGGCGATATAAGAGCGGATCGACGTCACACAACCTAAACGAACTTTCTCTGAACTACTAAAATACCAAAAAGAGAAGAAAAAAACAAGAAGCTGTCCTCGATTAATTTCTACGTCAATTTTCATTCCTTGAAAATGGGGGACACCTTATATCAGTAGACAATAACACCTCGTACCGCAAAAATGGCATACTGTAATTGTCAAAGGAAGCTGCTGCCATTATTATTTCTTCCTCTCTCGCATCGCGCGGCCGGGTCGAAATGATCTTCCCCCAGTACCCTTGAGCAAGGCGGGGAATAGCTCATGAGAACGCAGTCAACCCAGCCAGTGGAGTTACTATTCGTGGATTATATTGGAAGGAAAGGAACACCCGGAGCTTCACTATCGTCTATAATGGTATCTAATTCTAATGGATTATGGAAAGGAATTCGACTGATTATCGATCAAATATCGACTTTCGACCTTCGACCCTACCATCCCCGTTGCTAAACTGTGTTTCTCCCAGCGCTTAGCCCTTGTGGTGTGCCGTATGCACTTGTTGTATAGTCAGGATTCAGGATATAGCGATTCTGGATAAATGATTGATTGATTGATTAATTGAAGCTGCTGCCTCGCGCCTCCCCCCCCCCCCTTCGTACTCAACTCGCCCTCAATCGGCTGACCCCAAGCGTCACGCATACCCATCGAGAAAGCGTGACGGCTGCGTGACGGCTGCCAGACCATACCAAAAAGAGAAGAAAAAAAACAAGAAGCCCGTCCCCACTCATATCTAGTAGTATACACATCATTCACGCACCCTGTCCGCATCCCATGAAGAATCGCGCGGCGAGCAGACACCACTTGGCGTCTCCGTGGAACGACGGGGCGACGATGTAGAGGCAGGAGCCTGGAAGAGGGGACGGTCAGGGAGAGGAATGAGTTGTCGATTCACACAGGGTAGATTGGGATGAAATAATTTTGCGCTGGAGCCTATGAGAGGCAAGGCAGAAGATGAGCAGGGGAAGGTGAGGACGATGGGTTTGGCAGGGAGGGTGGTTCAGGCGCTAAGCAGCAAATACGCAATGACAATAACTGATAGCGAATGGGGTTGCTTGAGACACCACTAACTAATCGTAAACTACTATGCAATGCTCAATGAGTCACGAAATCCTCGCAGGGGATTTTCGAAGCGGTTCAAAACGGTGTGCGGAGTGTAGTCTACTTATGCGTGCATTGACTATGTATCTATCCCTAGTCCCGCCTAAGGATACGTTTCACAAGAGGCATACGTTTCAGGGATACGTTTCAGATCGTCTACCAATGCACGCGATGGCGAATCCGATGGAGACGGGGTGCTTGGTGGACGCTGTCTGCTCGTCCACCAGCCGAACACCGGTTTGAACTAAGCGGATTATCGATTTTTCGATTATTGAATTATTTTCTGATTTTTCAATTAACGAGATGGGATTAGGCAGGGCGGTGATTAGAGGATGATTTATCGATTTTTTTTTTTAATTTACGTGATCCGCGCGCTGATCTATGCGCAAGAGAGGAGACGCGAATGCTCTTTCTCGATTGTAGTAGTTTGGCCATACAGACTACGCCTTGGAAAGTGTGCATTCCTAAGTAAGGTTGAACATGCAGTGACTGTTTGCGCCGCGTGGGAAAGTTTGCGAGAGGGTAGAATACGATAGTGTTCGTTTCGCACGGAGTTATCGTAAAGTTGCAGAACTCACGATAACACTGCCCACACTAGCGGACGACACAATCCATCCGAGAAAGCCGGCGGTCGCAGATGGGTCGATCTGGAAAGTAGACCATTCATTGACACCGAGAACCCTCTTGTGGGGTCTCCTCCCCCTTCCCCATTTCATTTTTGTTGGAAGACGATAGAATGATCAATGCCCCTTTATTATCAAGTATAATTTCAATGCCCCTGTCCTACCGGCTCATCACCGATGATGGTCCCGGCCTGTAGGATCACACATTCGGTCTGGTGAAAGGGAACGAAACCGGATGTGTGCCTTGCTAATTACATGTACTATTCCCTGTATAATTTTGTCTAATTCACTCATTCTCATGGATTTTGATTTGGTGCCACACATTTTCTTGACATTTTCTTTAAAAAAAGGCGATCTATCTGGAAAAAATCCGTTAACATTCACACCTCTTGGATTGTGTAGTTGGCGTCATTTTGTAAATATATTTTTTGTCGGTCTTCAAAAATCTAGAGGCTCGTAAAGGCACAGTGGCCACTCATTCTGCCACAAGTATGAAATGAGAGAGAACATTTCTAATGTTAATACTGATCCGTGCACTGTAGATCTATTGGACACGAGCTCAAACGGATATATATTTCTCAGTGTGTTCCCACAAGCACTTGTGTGAATGGTGCAAAGTCTTGGGGAACGCACCTGAACTGCGGCAGGTGATGCTCGGATTGGCGCGCCTTCGAAGGGGGACAGGGGCGGACGAGTACTGTGTGGGCGCAGAGGGGGCGTGGCAGCAGGCGGCGAGTGCAGACGGGCACTCTGTTCCAGCCAGCTGAGTCATACACATTCTAACGTTCAACGCGAAGAACGTGGATTGGAATAGTACGCAAAACATAATAACACTGGAGAAACAATAACATATAACAGGTAACAGGTGTGATAGAGGTTAACGAACTGAAAAAAGTGTTATCAGGAACAATATGAGCAACGTATAGAGCAATTTAGAGAAGCCTAATCGAACCTGTTTCGAAGAGAAGAGTAAGGAGCACTACTGTATCGAGTATCTGCTTCCAAATCCTAGGATATAACACGAAACATGACGGGCAAACAATGATACAATACATCAATTGGGCGGTGAGAAGTTGAGAGGAGAACGAAAAGATAATAATGAGGGGATGATTCAAATAGAATAGGATGAGAATAACTAAACTGTGTCAGGAGAGAGAGGGGCGGGATGATCGGAAGTAACTCTGCCCGTGGCACCACACCTACTCAAATATCAATTACCTCCTTGGGTCGCAGTGATCGGATTCGCCCGCGGCTCCTATTCAAATGAGATGTCCGTGGACACAATATCCCACAACCAAGGGAGAGTACAGACTACAGACTACAGAGGAAAAGTGAAAGTGTGAAACAAACTATGGTAAGAACACAGACCGTGAGGATGAAGTGTGCTTGCTTAGGTGACATCTAATCGGACAGCTATCCACTTGATGGGAGTAGGAGAGGGAGAGAGAGTGAGAGAAAGAGAGGCAGGTAAGCAGATGAACCTGTTCGGGTTCCGCAGTGATTCCCTCGCCAGAGCCGCGCGGAGCAGTGAGTGAAGGAGAGGAGAGAGAGTGCAGAAGAACCGGGAGATAAAGAAGAAGAAGAGTAGTGAGATCTTACTATCAAATCAAGTAGACATTATTCGAAGTGCTATGTTTTTTTCTGTTACCAGCCTTTGTTGAAGTGTTCATTGCTTTGTTACTTGTTGTTGCCGCCTTTAGATTCAATAAGCTCTAATACAAATAGTTTTATTAGCTGTCCGTATACACATTTGATTGTTGCTTGTGATCACAATACCGTATACTTGTAGTGGTCTTCCTATTCCTAGGAATTTTGACGTATGTAAAAGTGAGCCGAAGTGAACACAGAACACCGGTAAAACGCGAATATCGCAAGTGTAGCCACTCTTCGAATTACAATGAAAGTGATCTTCGGTTTGAACTGTCAACTGTCTACAGTGAGTGGCTACACTTGCCGGATGATCTTGAGAGGAACGAGTCTCGTGTAGAATATGCAAATGAGGGCGATAGCCGCGCAGCAGAGCGAGAACGGACCGACGGTGATCCACACATAGCCAGTAGATTCGAACAGCTCCCTGGAAAGTTGGAATGAACAATAGTCTATTGAAATAAACCTACGTCATGGTAATTGGAGCGATGAACTGACCGACGCTGCCGGAAAACGCCACCCCGCCCTGCCACATACCCTGAAAACACAATGCTAGTGGTAACTATGGTTCTATTCTCGCAATAAGGGGCCCGACATACTTTCGTAGCGTCTATGTGTAAAAGTCGCCAGCATTGTAGCTCGCGCAAAGTGCACTGGCGACTTTCAAAGTAGCCAGCACATACTCGCTCGCGAATTGTAGCCGGCTACAATGTGAAAAGTCGCCAGCTACAAAGTCGCCAGCAATGTCGCTCACGTATTTCGTTGTTAGCGTGGCGGCAATTCGCCAGGTGCGATGCGGGCTAATTTTTCAATTGTAGCCAGCGCCTCTTCGTTGGCGACTTTTGAAATGTAGCTCGGCTATTTTAAAATCGCGCGCGCTGGCGAATTGCGCGCGCTACAAGGTATGTCGGGCCCCTAAGTCGCACTTTTTGGGGTAAGCTTGAGTAAGAGAGCACCGTATAACATCTGTATGCGAGGTAGATCGAAGTATTCGCTACTTCGCTAAGTGTCCGTTCAATGGAGTGAGTACGTATCGTCGATTTATAATCGAGATCCTTTGTCGTCTGGATTCCTACCTGTTTCCGGGGTCCGAGTATCTCTGTAACCAGCGTGTTCACAGTCGCCAGAATCATCGGATACGAAACACTGGAAATTCTGAAAAAATACTGACATTAGCGTTCATGCTTTAGTGTTTCAGTCTATAAGTGTTTAGTAATTTAGTGAACGTTTACGAAAGGTTGAGGTAGCTAATGATTCATCGATTGTTGCCCGGCCCCTGTTCAGTCGCGGACTCGCACAATGGTGCAGAACGCTGAGCGGCGAGCGAGTGGAGAGGAGAAGGGCTGGAAAAAGGGATCAGAGAGACACAAAGTGGGTAGGAAGTGTGGATTTGAATCAACTTCGAATTAAAATAACCAGACGATATCGGAATTTCTGGTTGCGTCCTGGTTTGAGTTAAGGGTCTTCTTAGATGCACTTTTACCCTGAACTGTCGTTCGGGGTGGTCCAAAGAAGGTCCAAACAAGCCCCGAACAGCCTCGTTTTCAATGGGAAATCGTTTGGCCCAAACACCTCCTATTGAAGGCAAACTTTGCCCGAACACGTCCGAACATTGCTCGGCAGCCCCAAACAACCCCGAAAGATCAGCCCAAAACAATGAAATGAGAGAGAATCGCTTGGAGCTCGCTGGGTCCCGAAACGAGTGACCTTTCATGTGATGATAGAGTATGATAGCATGACATCATGCCTGTCGCGACCAGAGGTCACGCAACTATAAAATTCTCAGAATTACGCAAACTAGTGTAATAAAAGACGACTATTGTGAATTAGTATTATTCTACTTTTAGCGCACATACTTTGCCTGTTCGACATTTACCAGTCCATTTGAGACACGCTAATTTCACTGAATATCGGCTCGCGCAGTGAGTGCGATACGCAGTGAGTTTCGCAGTGCAGACCTGTAATCAGTGAGACTCATACTCAGACCTACCTAAATTCTCAGACCTAACTAATTTATCGCGAAGACTATGTATCGTGTATGAGACATCTCATGATACAATGCAGAGTACATACTTTAATTGAATACACTTATTACGTGTATGACGTAATATACTCAGACATGTTATTCGTATATCTAGTGTTTCAGTGATATTGAAACGTATCGTAATTAGCCTTATCTTTTAATGTGAATTATTGTCATCGGAGGCTCCGGCTTCTTCAAGAACTTTGGATTCACGGAGATGAAGCTGCGTCGGAGGACCCGTCAACGACTATTGCGAGAAGAAGCTCAAGAATGAATCTGTCGACAGCTATACGAGCACGATATTGGATATGAACCTGTCGCCAGGAGAGCATGGTGCTCGAGTGGAAGGAGATGACCCGGTAAAGTGAGTGTATGTTTCCCACACTGACAGCGAGAGCGAGGAGGGAGAGGAGGAGAGACAGGAGAAGACGGTCTCGGACAAGCAGCGTGGACTGGACATGGTTGGTAGTGTATACACAATTGATTGTTCAATGTTCCCTGTTCAGTCGCGGACTCGCACTATGGTGGAGGATGCGGAGCGACAGGCAAGTGTAGAATCTTGTATGATTCTAGTGTCTCCCACTCTGGTATTGTGGTTGAGTTGTTTTGTCTCCACTCAGGTTTTGTGGTTGACCCTGTCCCTTGATTGTTTGTGAGTCTCCGGTATTGACCACATAAGATGCAATCGTTCCTCACTGTCATCTCCCCCTCGGCAACCTCTTCATAGTGTCCTAATCCTATATATAGTCTCCATAGTCTATCCATGATCTGTTCATAGTCCTTTCTTATTTTCACACCGTACTCCACGTGATCTCATCATCCCCGTAGCGCATACATGTAGTGATCGCTTCGCCATTGTGATGCTCAGCCTGGTGATTGTTATAACCAGGTGATGTTTATGATATATGAGATAAATGAAGACCTGTAAATACTTGGCTTGTGTTTGTATGTTGATGCGACAATGCCAGCCTGCGCGACCGCTCGGTCGAAACAGCTGATCGACTGCGACGAGAAAACGGATGTTTGTGAAGTTCTTGTTGATAACTTCACTGTGTTGGAGATTTGTCATTGACTTTTTGTGAATTGTACTCCCTATATTTGCCTTTTCTTTGTGCGATTCGTGTGATATGCCTTTGGACCTTTCACTGACGGGCCCCAGTTTCCTCCATTTCGAAAGTGATTACTAGAATTTCAGTTTGTGGTTTGAGAAAAGGAGAGAGAGAAAGAGAGAGAGAGAGAGAGAGAGAGAAAGAGAAAGAGAGAAAGAAAGAGAGAAAGAGAGAGAGAGGGAGAGAGAGAGAGAGAAAGAGAAAGAGAGAAAGAAAGAGAGAAAGAGAGAGAGAGGGAGAGAGTGAGAGAGAGAAGAGAGAAGAGAGAGAGAGAGAGAGAGAGAGAGAGAGAGAGAGAGAAAGAGAAACCCCTTATTCAGGCTCGGTCGTCGATTGCTTCGATGCAGGCTCAGTGCTTCCCTCGCCAGAGATCCGCGGAGCAGTGAGTGGAGAAGGAGCAGCGATGAGGAGCAGTGGTGAAGCAGTGAACAATCGTGTAGACGTTCTATCCACAATCGTGTAGACAATCTATGAAGATGTTATTTGTTGATTTTGTTACTAGCTGTTGTTGAAGTCTTCATTTCATTGTTACTTACCTGTTGATCACTCTATGATTCACCTTTTTCGATAATCACATCACTATATCTATGAAGGCGTTTGTTTTTTTGTTGATTTTCAAACGTGGAAGAGATCTATAAAAGTGATTCCATCAAGTAAATAGATACTCACTTTGCACGACATTTCACGACATTGCGAACGTAACCGGGAAAAGAAGCGCGAAACACGATTATGATGAGGCAAAACTGACGTCACTATTCGCTGCAGTGCCGTGTCAAAGTGTCATTTTGTCGTGTGTTCTCTGAGTGTTTGTTATTATAGCAGAGTGAAACTCCGCATGAAACTCGGCACCTGGTCGAGCATCTTCAACGTGACACATTGGTGGCAGTGGAGGGGCAGCCAATCCACAACACGGCGTTCACGTGGATAGAGAGGGGTGGTGAGAGACAGCCAGACAGCGTGCAGGGAGGCACGCCGCGCCCGACGACTCAAGCCAATCTCTCCCACCTCTCTCTTCCATCATATACCTCGGCAACAGACACAGTGTCCTGTAGCAGCTCGCGGGTAGGGCAGAGGTCGTCTCAATCGACAAAGTCGTCATGGATCGGTTGGCAGACTACCTCGCAACTAGCACACATAACCCCCGTGTGTGGCGTCTCGAAGGCAGACGGTCAGGGTTGGTGATCATCATCTATGAATTAGACCTCTCCTCTCTCTCTCCCGCCTCTCTCCCTCCCTCTCTCTCTTATTCCCTCCCTCTCCCTATCCATTTCTCTCTCTCTCTCTCTCTCCACCTCACGGATTGTCCGTCCCCATAGTTGCCAGGTGAAAAAGATGCACATTGTTCCACTTCACCAAGCGCCTCAGCTGGTTCACCACCTCCACCTGGTACTCGCCTCCCTCCTTCATTCCCAAGTCACTGGGCGTCAGTCCGCTGTTCAGCTGCTATCGCCACAGTAACTTAAACGAGGAGAGAGTGCGGTCAGTCTTCACTGCGAACCAGTCGATGTTTCTACAGCCGAAATGACCTCGTTGAAGAAGGCGGTAGGGGTGCTGGCTGAGCACCTAAATTACGTACTCAACGAAGCACATTCAACTCCACCGTTCCTCTCATCTCGCACCTGTCGTTCCACGGATTCTCGTAGCGCTCCATCAGCTCCGAAGCCGCTCTCCTCTCCTGAACAGGTTCTGACTCGGATAACAGATGGGCAAGAACCTTTGGGGTATTCCACGCTTGCGGAGGGCGGGACGTTCGCCGCACTCCACACTCTTCACGTCGGCGCACCCGCCGTCGTGTACCTGCAATCTCTCCCTCCCTCCCTCCCCGGATCTTCCCCCGCCGGCCTCGAGACTGCATCTCATGGCCTTCTACACACTTACGACAAAACAAACTGGTGCGAACTTTTATTTCAATAGCTGTGTCATATATCAGGTGCATGCTATGATGGGCAGACACTAGGCAGACACTACCGATGATTGTTGGCAGGTTGCGAACAAAAGCTACCAACGAAATGGCGAAGCTTGGTGTCTCTAGTGTCTCTTTGCGAATAATCTCTCCATCGATAGTCGTTACTCCGAAAATACTTCTGATCTCGCCTGCTCCCGTGTAGCTGAGAATTCCATCTATTTGAATAGCAGTTCTCTTTCCTCCACATCTCTGTGTGCATGAGAACCATCCCTGGTTGGATTTGAACCGGATTGTGTTGATTGTGCCGTTTGGCTCACATCTGACCGTGTCTGCCAGCTGTCCGTTGCAGACCAACTGAGCATTTGTTGTCTCTGTGCTATCAGACGCACATGCCAGACTTGCCGTGGCTCCACCCACACAGTTGTAGCATCCTTCAAGGTGGCTATATGCAACTACTCCCCTTCATCCGGCCTCGCCCTCCTTCCCGTCTTTGTCGTCGCGCTCCTCCTCTGAGACCACGCCCTCTTCTCAGAACTAATGATCTTGGCTATGCAATGATGTTCTACGTACTGATGATAAATCACTTAAGTTTTTGTTTCATTCCAATGGCATGCAGATACTGTAGATGATATCTTCTTTGATTATTCCGTACTTAGGACATTCACATTGTCATTCCATCACTGAGATCTTCAACTTGCAATGCTTCCAAACAGTCATGCATGTATTATTTTGATGCCTACGTAATGACATCGATCTTCACCTTTTTTTATCAGCCTCTTCTCCCAATGTGTAAACATGGAAAGTAATAACAGAGTCATGTACATTTCTCGATTTCAATCTAAAATCATCTCACGTACGAACTCTGTTTTGATTAAACGGAAACCTAAATTACGAAATATTATCTGAAAAGGAGAGGCGCCGGCAGATTGAACACTGTGCTCTCGCCTCGATCGATATCAATGACGTCACCGTCACTCACATCGCGCGCTTTCACAATTCACACCCGCTCGCTTCTTGGACCGCGGGCGGGTGCTTTTTCATTTTTTCGAATTTGTCGAATGTCCCCTCGTTTATATTAATTTCTCGTAAATGTGATTTGATTCACTATTTTGTCGGGGGACATATATCGAGGTCAACAACTTTCCTCATTATTATCCTCGATTGTCTGATTTCAGAACCATCTCATCGACGACGTTACGATGCAGCCCTCATCCATTCCAGGTATGTGATTTCAGTCACATAATACCAGGGTGTCAGGAGACTCCTCAGAAAATAGGCGGCGGATAGTTGTTTATGATTGGACCAGGCGAGTCGCGTCCACCGAAACTGCGCGGTGGAGGGCTCGGCTCCACCACCGCGCATCCGCCAACTTTTGCTATGTCAGTGCTCGCGCCGGATGGAATCGAGGGAGGGCACGGGGCGAGTGCCAGTCCCGCTGTCTCCCACAAGCAGCTCTATCTGGAGGCGAGGCGACAGCGGCTTGAGTGCGAGCGCGAGAACAAGCGACTCCGACGGCGCGGCGCCGGCATACAAGAGGTAGGTCCACGACCAAGGTCATGTTTATTTTATTATTTATTTTTCGTATGTTTCTAGATCGAGGTGGTCACTCTGTCCGACACTGACGACGAGGAGGAGGGATCGGTGGAATGCCCGTCGCCATTTGCCAACCCGATACGGAGGGATGCAAACATGGTACGTGTTTGATTCTGTCCGTATGCATGTTTTGTTGAGGCGTGTTTGCTTTATGATCAAACTCAAATAATGTTTTCAGAATGTGCTCATCACATCGGAAGATTCTGGAGCCGACGAATCAGACGGCGAGGTGAACGGATCCACGGAGAGCCAGGTATGGGGATAGCATTAATTTACTTTTTCCTGCTGCGCCTTTCAGTCGCGCGACGCGTCTCCCTCACTCGTCCAATCGAGCGCCGTAGAGCAGTACGAGGAGGCAGATGATCAGGTAAGGTGATCAGGTATGATGATCAGGTATGATCGCGCGGTGACCATCCTTCTCCAGAGCCTTCCCGTCGATGATGTGATCGTACTGAGTGACGGAGAGGAGAACACAGCGAGGCGAGACGAGGAGGAGACCGAGCAGGAAAGGTTTGCTATTCCCTGTAGTTTTCATTCTCGTGTCCACATGCAGTGAGGAGAAGCTGCAAGGTGAGAAGGAAAAGGAGCACAACCGCGACTACGTGCGTCGCTGCATCGACGCGGTTGTCCGCCGGCTGTCGAATCGCGACGCCACCTGTCAGGTAAGTACGAATACCTTTTCACCACGATTATGTATTGCAGATAGTTTCGGAGGCAGACTATTTCTATCCTCTAGCCACGAATGTTTTTTCGAAAGCAGAAAGTATCACCCCAGATCACCTCGTGTGCCATTTCCCTCCGCGTCTCTTCGCACTCTGACCTGCGCCGACACGCCATCGCCCACTATCAAGGACCGAAGCGCTACCAGTGCCGACACTGCAAGCACGCCGCCAATGGTGAGATGATTGCGAGGCTAGACTCGATTCTAAAAGACACGAGTCTGGCCTCTAGTCTTCATGAGATTCAGCCACGTGCATTTGTTGAGTATTTGCAATAGCGTGCAAAAAAACGGTTAGAGCAGTATTTCGAGCTGCAAGCGAGGTGTACCGAAAATTATCGCCAGTCTTGTCCGTTGCAGACCGCAGGAGTGTGGTGCAGCACTCGCGCACCCGCCATCCCGCACAGAAGGCGGCCGTGAGGGACACTGCCGACGAACAGGTCAGTTGTTGTCAAAATGGCCGTGCATAGATTTCTGGCTGAATATAGCTTGTGATGACCCTAGAAACTCTAATCATTCACGCACCATTGGCATGCGTACCGCATCGGTCCGTGGTAGTGGGCGATTCGAATACTTGGTGTGATGTACCTGTGAAAAGTAATGAACTCTTAGCATAGATGTGGTTCGCGATCGACTGTCTGTCTCTTCGCTGCTTCGATGGAGCGACTGGAAAGGAGAAGACGCGAGTGAAACAGGAGACAAAGGTGCGGATTTCTTTTTGTTTATCGTTCAGTTTCTGATAAACTCTCATCGCAACTGCTATGGAACCACGACCGAACACTGTGTTACGAGGACGTTTTGGAGGGCTTTCTTTGGAATGATTGACCACACCTGACCTGTACGTCATGTGGTGCACGGTGCACCGCCAATAGGACGCTTTGTCGCGTGTAGGGGGAGAGAGAGACATGACCCATCTTCCACCTCAGACCGTGACGGTGAGCGTGTCGAGCGGCGGTGTGCAGAAGACCTACAACTTCCCGGGCACCGATCGCGCAGACGTGTTGAGAAAAGGAGACTGCGCGAGGCACTTCGGTCGGACAGAGGGATTCCGCGTATACCACGTCGATGGAGACTGTGAGTGGAGAGTGGAGAGAGAGAGAGAGAGAGAGAGAGAGAGAGAGAAAGAGAGAGAGATGGCGAGGGAGAGAGAGAAAAAAGGGAGAGAGCGAGAGAGAGAGAGAGGGAGAGAGTGAGTGAGAGAGAGAGAGTGGAGAAAGAGAGGGAGAGAGAAAGAGAGATTGCAGCGCTCCGCCTCGTCTCCGATGACACTCAGTTCCATTCGCTCGCCGTCGATGGCGATGTCACCCTCGAGCTACTGCGACCCGTCACCGCAGGGCCGACCGAGAGGTGCAACCCTGCTTCGTCCGAGTCCGAGGAGGACCCGGTATGTATGAACATTGCGTTTTCGAGTCATCTTAATTTCTTAAATTACCTGTAAACTATTATTTTCGATAAATTTATAACAAACGGGTATGATCAATCATTCTCAAAACTCGAGTCCTCTCAAAACTTCCTTCCAGATGTTCGCGAAGAAGGAGCGCGATGCCAGCTGCAGTGGCGGCGGCAGCCGCAGGAGGCTCGACAGGAAGCGCAAGATCGCCTGTCAGGTGGGGAAGATTTGATCGCTTTCGACTTTCGATGTACGCGCTAGCTTTGCTCACTAGATGAGTGATCACGTTTCGGCGAATCGTCATTCTTGGTGCATATTTCAGTGGGTGCAAGAAAAGAATCAGTTAGACAATTGTTTCATCTTTCTTTTTGATGACTCCCTCACTGCAGTTCCCGTCGTGCTCTTCCTCCGTCCACCATGCCAACACTGCCCGCCACTCCTACCTCCACCTCCAGCCTGTCATGTACGGCTGCACCCGCTGCGAGTTCAAGACCAACAGTGAGTTCTTGAGTTTTTCCACGGATGATAACCAACCCGTAAACAAACAATCGGTCAGAGACTTCTGCGAACACCGCGGCACATTTCAAAAATTGTAGGTGCGCCTAATCGTGTGCGTGTGAATAGTGCAGACTAGGCTGAGAGCGAACATGAAAAGAGGTGTTGGGTGAGCATTGTTCACTGACCTGTCATCATCTCTGCACACTCGTATGAGGCGAGTGACAGGCGGGGCGGCGAGGCCCCCGGTGCGGAGACGAGCCGGCTGCACTGCCACCACGTACGCGAAGCGGCCGTGCGAGAACGAGTGCACGTAGCGAACCTGCGAGGAGGTGAGACAGGCGACTGACGAGAGACGCTCACCTTGAAGTTGTTGCGGAACTCGGCGCGCAGAAACACAGCCGCCTCGCCTTCCAGCGACCCGGAATTTACGATTTGGAAATGATCATGATGATAATTGATTCGTTAAATCTCTTTTTGAATGACAGACGTGGCATACCTGCATGTCGTTGATGAAGCGCATCGCTACTGCGGGATAGGTCTCCCGATACGGGGTGTCGAACGTGTGCGTAGAGGCAACGAGAACACTGCAAAAACAACAGTTTGTACGTTATATGAATTATCGAGGAAAAAACACAATGCTCAGCACAACTGAACAAAGTTTCTATTGCTTGAACGTACCGCTCGTCGTCTAACTGCAGTGCGACCGTGGAGGCGGCGGGGTCGTTGGAGGCGACTGCCGTGCTGTCCACTGCCTCACTCTGAACAGTGAACTGAATAGAGCAGCGCAGAGCAGCGCAGAGCAGCACCTCACCTGATTGACATTGTCAGTCCTGTGCAGCCGGTACATACCCTGCCGCACACTGCCGCACGCCAGAATACCTGGACAAGCAGCAATCAGCGATAGAACCACAACGACCACTCACCGTTCCTAAACACCATCAACACCTTGTTGGCGTTGTCGGTCTGCGACAGGCGAGCATCCTGGAATGACGAGGTGTGGTGAGCAGGAGACGCACAAGCCCTACCTTCAAGCAGCTCTGTCCGTCAGCTGAGCACAACGGACTGTCCTGTACTGGACCCGTGGTGGCTGACGAGAGTAGGGACAGGTCATCCACAGAGACCACCGAGAGCTGGTTCGTGCCGCTAACATAGATCTGAACATTCGACTGTCTTTTTAGTACTAGTTCATCTCACTCCATCCTCAGAACGTGCATTGGCAAAAGCTTTTAAAAAATTCAGAAGTTGATTGTGTTTATTTTGATTTTCAGAAAGCTTTCGACAAAGTTAGTCACTCAAAATTACTTTACAAGCTTGAAAAATTCGGAATATCTTCGCAATCTAAAATTTACAAGTGGATAGCTCAGTTTCTAGTGAATCGCACAGCACATGTGCGTATTAATGATGTTCTATCCTCCCCTTTCCCAGTTATCAGCGGTGTGCCTCAAGGATCAGTGTTAGGCCCACTGCTTTTTCTTATATTCATAAATGACATAGTGGAATGCATGGAGTCTGGTACTCTGTGTAACATATTTGCCGATGACATTAAGGCGTACTCAAATGACTTTCCTGCTTTACAAAAAACAATAAACAATGTTGTTCTCTGGTCTGAAGAATGGCAGCTCCCACTTGCCAGTATCAAAACTCAAGTACTACAAATCAAAAGTAAATCAAGTTTAAGAAATTACACTATCAATGGTTCTCAACTGGAAAACTCAAAACAAGTTAGAGACTTAGGTATAATAGTCGATTCAGAGCTGAAGTTCCACAGTCATATAGAGAATATCACCAAATCCACGTGCGCAAAAGTTCAACATATTCTAAGAGCGTTTACTAGCACCGATATGTCCCTATACACTAAATTATTTCATACATACATACGTCCATGCATTGAGTATGGCACGGAAATATTCAACCCCATTAGTAAGAGTGCGCTAGCCAAACGCCTCGAGTCTCCATTGCGCAGATTTAGTAAAGAAGCTTTCAAACGTTGTAACCCAATGTCAGAAATTCCAAGATACTCTATCAGGCTAGGATTGATGTCAACACAGTCTCTTTACGAGAGACGTTTTCATAAAGATATAATCAGTTTTTATAAGATTATCACTGGTGACATGTATTAGACAAAATTATACAGGAAAGAGTACATGTAATTAGCATGGCACACATCCGGTTTCGGTCCCTATCACCAGACCGAATGTGTGATCCTACCGGCCGGGACCATCATCAGTGATGAGCCGGTAGGACAGGGCATTGAAATTATACTTGAAAATAAAGGGACATTGATCATTCTATCGTCTTCTAACAAACAAACAAACAAAAAAATAATAATAATAGGGGGAGGGGGAGGAGACCGCACAAGAGGGTGCTCGGTGTTCGACTGAATGTGTGTGTGGGTCTCGGGTCGCATTGACTAAAAGCGCGCGAGAAGTGAGTGAAGTAGATCGATCTACCTATGTCAACACTGTTTCAACAAAATGTTTCATTTTTCTTTTAGATTTCAATCCGTATTTTGTTTGAATTTGTTTGTTTCCCAAAAAAGTTTTGTAGAATTGAATATTTATAAAACTAGTAGAATAACCATTACCTATATATGCTAAGTATAGTTCTTTGCAACGTTCAATGAACTTTTCTTTCTGAGTGCAACAACGGAATATTCTAATTATTTCACCGTGTAGACAGTTCATTGCAATATTTGATTTAATGTTGCTTTGGCTGTGTGGGTATCGCATTACTTTAAACAAGTAATCGTCTGTTTTATTGTACAGTTCTGTTTCAACCTGGTTTTGTTTAATTTTGATAGTAAGATCCAGAAATACGGTTTCTATACTTGTAGAATTTGTTTGTTCTAAAGTTAGTGAGTCGTGGTAAATGTTGTTAGTGATTCGTTCAACAATCGACGAGTTATTTTGGTCGATTACTAGTATGTCATCCATGTATCTGCATACTATTGCTTTAGAATGTCGGAAATATTCTTGGTTTCTCATTATGTAAGAGTATTCCATAAATGAGAGAGTGAGATCTGCTAAGAGGGGAGAACAGTTGTTTCCCTGTGGTATTCCCGACACTTGTTTGAATATCATTTCTCCGTAAAGAGCAAAACTGTTTTCTAGAATGTATTCTAGCATGAATTTGATGTCGGTAACATCATATGAATTGAGTTTCACAGAGTCGATATTACTGTAATATACTCGTTTATATCCGACTACTATGTAATTTTTATTGCTGTTTTTGAAGCAAAGATCGATAACTCCGAAAAGATTTTTGATAACAATGTCGTGTGGGAGGTTTGTGAAGAGGCTACTGAAATCGGCTGAGTAAAGCTTACAGTTTGCCGAGTCTTTTATAGTACTAAGGTTGTTCAAAACTTGTAAACTGTTATTCACTGACCACATGGAATTAATGTTAGTTCGCTGTTTTATCAACTTGCAATAATTTTGAAAGTGGTTTTTCAAAAAGGTTAGAATTTTTTGGAGCTCTAGAGACAAGGGTTTCAAACTGCTATTATATGCACCAGTTATAAAACGGAATTTTATTGGGTTTTTGTGCATTTTTGGGATTGCATATATTTTTGGCAATGTACTATTCTTTTCATTGACTTCAATTTTAAATGAATTAGACGTTATCAAGTGGCGATGTATAATTTGATCATATTTTTCGTTGTTATGAATGATATAAGTGGGATTAGTGTTGTTTATGGAATTGGTGACGTAATTATATCCTAATTCTTTATTAAGAATTTCTATGTATAATTTCTTACAAATTATCGCATAGTTCTTACAAATTATCGCATAGTGAATCCAACTCATACACCCCAATTCAAACAACGTTCGTATAACACGCGATCACACAATATGCAAGTTCTCATTCCATCTCACTTCAAAAACCAACATTGGTTCACACCAAGAATATCGAAATTGTGGAATTCACTGCCATCACATCTTTCAAAAATAAACAATATTCAGGAATTGAAAGCACTGCTATCAAGTCTAAATTTCACAGAGTTTGGTATCCCACCCTCGTTTCTTTCTTAATTATTGTTTATTTATCTTGCTCTCATTATTACAACACCCCCCTCCCCCCCCCCCCTCCACACCCCGTTTTATCTGTTTTGTAATAGGTACGAGCCCCCCATAAGTAGCTGATTGTTTACACCAATTAGCCTAGGGCCAGCTCCATATTTGCCATACCTTGTCTGCTACTTTCACTTATTCGTGTATGTTATGTCACGGCAGATAAACATTATTATTATATCATGGCAATCTCGGTGTCACGGCTAGGCTGCGACAGACGCGATATTCCCTCCGCGGGCTAATGCAAATGGAGGGGCAGAGAGGGGTGAGAGTGCGCGCGTGGCGAGAGCGCGCAGACACACCACTATCACACCACTATCCCTTAGGGAGGTTCTAAGATGAAATTTGACCCAAGTTATGGGTCAAAGAAAGGTAAGGGTTTGTGAGAGAATAAAAACAGTCGTCCACAATAAGAATGAGCCATGATGTGAATTTGCCACATCGTGTCGTTTGACTCGAAAAGATGTATAATACCGTAATAAAAACCCAACGGTTACATTTTTACTACAGTCATTCGAAGAATAGTATTGTTGTATTGTTTTCCCGTAATGCTAGTTATGATCTAATAATTCTTTTTCTTTTGAGGTGTGGAGGTTCTGGATACGCATCTCGCTTTGTGTGAAGGAGAGAAGCGAGATTTCAGAGGAGATAAGGAGGTGAGGGAAACGCTGCGTTTTTTGTCCATTCACACATTGTTCGCTCTTCCCTCTCTCCATTATCTCTCCCTCTCTCCCCTCTCTCTCTCTCTCTCTCTCTCTCTCTCTCTCTTTTTCTCCCTCTCTCTCCCTCCCTCTCTCTCTCTCTCCCTCCCTCTCTCTCTCTCTCTCTCTCTCTCTCTCTCTCTCTTTCCCTCTCTCCCTCTCTCTATCCGCTCCCTCCCCCCTCTCTCTCTCCACCCTATCTCCCCCCTCTCTTCCCTCTTTTTACAGAAACTTTTTTTCTTCACAGAAACCAAATTGATTTCTCGATTGTTGTTGTTGTACATTGTTGTGTGTCGTTTATTGTTGCTAGTTACTTGCAAATAAACATCTGACCAGTGAGAATATCGAGAAGGGGACGGGGTGTGGTGTAAGTGTCACGCGTAATCTGGTATATGATGTAGTGTCACGCGTAATCTGGTATACGCGTAATCTGGTATATGATGGACGCCAACAACGGCACGGACACGTTCCACTTTGCTCACTTACTCACTCTGTCCATTCTCATGTGCAGCAACTACTGCCAGGTGGTGGGCAAGTCAAAGTGGAGCGAGCAACCATACTCGGTGAGTCCAGCAGAAACAGTGAGAGCCGTGTGTAATCATAACAAGTGAAAAAGTAGCCACGCCATATTTTTCGGATTATGCGAGGTCATGGATGGCCTACGTCAGAGCGATAGTTTTCGATCTACCTCGCTTGCAGCTCGGGATACGGTGCTCTAACAATCTAACTCTCTTGTTTTGCGCGCTATTGCCGCGAGCTGACTCCCCGTCTTCCTCTGATCAGTCGTCGTCGGCAAGACCAACCATTGAAATACAGCAGTTCAGCATGAAGTAACTTCTCATGTAATGTAATAAGGCTTACGATTCAGCAGTGTTATTGTTGCATGCTCAAGTGTGTAATCATATAGGGGAACTTCAGTTACGATCATCTTCAAAAACAGAAACGCGAATAAGAGAACAGTTTTTTACACGACAATGCAAAAACAGCTAGTGATCTACTTTCATCTATCGAAATAGTAAACAATCTGCTCCAATTTGTATAAGAAAGGATAATATAAATCCCAGTATCGATTCAAAAAATATTGTGTTACAGAAAGATTTCGCGTATAAAAAAGTGTAAGTGTTAAATAGTGCGTGTCTCATGCCGCAACCTCGTCTCCCTCGTGCATCTCGGCAAGCAACCTGAAATGCTCTCCTCATCACTGCGTATCTTTCCACTCACGCGGCGGCCTGGCTCGCGAATCGAGCAGTGACATGCTGCAGCACGGAGCGACCATCGACCCTGTCCCGTTTGAACCACCACGCATCGTCCTCGACGCGTTCCTCGTATTCCGACCGGAACGAGTCGCGATACCGGCTAGAAAACGAGATGACACGGACAAGAGGAGATGAGCTCACCCGCCATCCGCGTTCCATACGAGTGAAAGGGTAGTGAGAGCGTCGCCAACGAATGCGTCAGGGTATTCCATCCGCTCGTCTTCCTCCTCCTCCCACGTCAGAGTGTGAATGAACCAGAGCAGGCCACCCACGACGCCGCGGCAGGGTGCGAGAAGAGCGGCGAGAGAGGGATAGACGGGAGCCAGACGGATGAGCGGCAGCAGTGCATTGTAGCGAATGTCGTCCCAGATGCGGTCATTCTGGCGAGAGACACGTGGAAATCACGTGAGAGCACGAGAATTGCGAACCTTGAGGGCGTTGAGGAGTGGGAGGTGAAAGGTGAGGATGTGCTCGACTTGGTGAAGAGGGAGGGGATGGAGATGAGGCTCGTCGGTCTGCAAGTCTTCCGCCCAGTGGTTCCATCCCGAACCGGTCAGCACCTCGCAAACCAATGTGGCGTACCTGAAAGAAGCACAGCTGTACTGTGTAGTCTCTCCCACCTCACCTGCTACGGAATCGCGGGTCTCCATCGCTGCACCGCCGCGCCATCTTCTCCAGAACAGCGTACTCAATCAATATCTAAAATGACACTCTTTCGCAACACCCGCCAATTCACCCCGTTTGATGCGCATTGTTGATACCTGCCGCCAGCTGAGGTTGTCCGCGTCGATCCAGCCGGAGAGCACTTGACAGATCTGGCTGAGCGCCTCCTTGTCGTCCTCGACTGCGATCCGCGGGGCTACCGCGGCCACAGTCTCTCGCCTCATGCGCTCACTCGCCCCGTCCTCCTCGTCTGCCACACACACCTTGCGCAACGCCGCCAACCGCACCTTCGCATTCTGAGCGAATTATGTGGCAGCAACTTGCTCAAAGTACCTTGTGATCGATGAGAGATCGAATCAGTCGCATGAAGCGTGCGAAGGACTGGTCGGTGAAGGTCGCGCATCGCCTGCGAGGAGTGAGATAGAGGATTTCGGGAAGTAGGCGAGCGTCGTCGGATGCGATGCAACGAGCCAGCACGTCCACTGCCCAGCCGACAAGGCGCGAGTCAACTACAGGAGTCGTTTGGAAAGAGAGAGAGAGAGAGAGAGAGAGAGAGAGAGAGATGCACGTACCTGTCCACCTGGCGTCGTGATTGTACAAATCGTGTTGGTATCGGAGCGCCGCCACGGCGACGGCGTTGTTGTGCGCAGCGACGAGATGGAGGGCGAGTGTGGCTTGGGGCAGCGCGCGCATCGCAGTCTTCCGCCCCTCCCAGCCCCCATAGCCCCCGCCAGTGAACAGCGACAGCACACGCAGCACCGCCACGCGAGTCGCCTCGTCCTGACCAGGTAGCCTTCTCGAAAAAAGAGAGTGAAAGGCCTCACCTGAACATTGAGTAGCAGGAGAAAGGGTTCGGATAGGGCGGCCGAGATGCGAACCCGTTTGATATTTTCGAGCTCATACGATCGGGCGTGAGCGACCTCCGCCCACAGCGCCGTCACATCCTTCAATCAATCAATATCGAACTTTATCATGTTCATCACAGATATGCACCTTGCATATGGCTTGTAGCTCTGTGACAGTGGGGCGAGAGACGAGACGGCGAGAGAGCGCAGAGATACCTGCAAGTCACCCACACAACTCGAGCTCGTAGAAAGCACTAACATTTCGTGGCGTTTCGTACGCTCGAATTCATGGGAGATGGCAGTTCACATTTCAGCCTGTTCAACGTACACCACTGGTGGTAGATCAGGGACACCTGGGTGCGGGTTTGCCAAAGAACAAAACCAACAACAGTCATACCTTGTATTCGAATGAACCTGGATAGAGCATGAGCAGATAGTCGATATCGGAAGTGTCACCGAGCGCATCGAGAAAGACAGCGTCGCCAGACTGAGAGATGAAAGTATATTTTCAGTCGACTATCGCCAGGCCGAGACAAAACGAGTGCACCTGAATGTAGACGCAAGCGGCGTGGATGCAGTCGGCAGCGAGAGAGGCTCGCCCGATTCGAGCGGCCGCCGACCATACAGACAGGAGGTTGGAGGGGCCGAGTAGGCCGCGCAGCGAGTCACACACCGCGTCCTGCAATCTCATCCATCAAAGTGGGGATCATGGGAAAGGAGGAGTTTGAAGTGATTTGAATCTAGTCGAAGAAAGTTGGAAGTGGTTGAAAGGCAAGTTAGAGTGGGCTATTCGAGAATAGCTTGAAAAAACTGACTGCTAGTAACCGGAAGAGATACTTACGAGAAGTGCGTGGATGGAGAGCGTGTCAGCTGCGCGCATCAGATCCACGCCGCTCGTCGCACTCACTCGCATCGAACCCGCGTAGATGTATTCCAGGAGGAGACGCAGGGTGCGACCAGACAGAAACGGGAGGTGGACTTGGTCTTGAACGAATCTCCCCCCCCCTCTCTCTCTCTCTCTCTCTCTCTCTCTCTCTCTCTCTCTTTCTCTCTCCCTTCCTCTCTCACCCTGCGCACTCTCCACCATTCCATGTGTGAACATGGCTCGGAAGTAGCTACACGCGGAGGCGAGTATGCTTCGATTCGCCCCTGCCGTCTCTCCATCGCCCGCCACCAGTGTGACATCGTTCAGCACGCCTACACAAGTATGCATGTTTGACAGCACTGAAGTAGCCAACCTTCCCTCCACAACTTCTCCTGCCGCTGCACCATCGCACACCGATCATGCATCTGAAACTCCGCATACTTGCGTCGGGTTGTAGTTTGTACCTTGATCACCGCCGTTTTCGCCGGATTCGCTATCGATGAGCGCGTGCGATTCAAGTCGTCCACGTTTTTGGCGACAGGAGACCACTCTGAAAACAACTTTACTGCATACGATAGCCCAGAAACCCTGTTTCCCAATAAGTAAGTAAACGTGAATCAAGCTACAGTAACCCAGCACCGTTCTTAAAACCTCATGTTAACTATACAGCAGGGTCTCCTTGGTCTCCGCGTGGTCTACTGTAAGCGTGGTCTCCTGTAAACTTACGGTAGCACAGGAACCCAATGACCCAGCTAAGCAAGGAGTTACAGTAACCCGGCACCGTTTTGAGGTGGTCGTTCCGAGTCGACATGGGTGGATAGGAGGGCATGAACTAGAAGAATGTCAGCGCGCGCCTTCGTTCTCGCATACTCTTCGTCCATCCTGCAAGGGTACTGTAGGGTACAGTATAGGGCAAAAGAGAGAAACAGGGAGAGAGAGAGCGCAAGAGAGATGTGAGAGAGAAAGTAAGAGAGATGGGAGAGAAAGAGAGAGAGAGAGAGAGAGAGAGAGAGAGAGAGAGATCGGACTCACCACTCGCTTGCAGCGCGCCACTTCTCCTCGTCACTTGTCAAAGTGGAGAGATCGGGCCGGTTCCCAATCAGAGATGGGGAGGAGAGGAGAAAGACGCCTCGCGTACACTGAAGACAGTGAGGCCTTAGGTGAGACCTACTCCCCTACCTCGATCCGCACTCCTGTTGGCAGCTCGTCAGTGCTCTTCACCAGGAGCACTCTCGAAACTTCAGAGAAGAGAATCGCGAAGACGATCGGAAAGGAATATGTGAGAGATGAAAGATGATATGCCACTCACCCGATAGTTGATAATGTGAGTGGCCGTGAGTGTTGCGTGGTGCACATCGACCCGCACATCGACAGGCGTGGGGTCGTCTTCCACGCGCGAGGCGAGGAGACACACCCGCATTCCACCGGCCAATTGCCGCCACACAGAACGACGGAAAATGATCACGTTGTCACTTCAATTCCATTCATCGCATAAATGTTTTTTTGTGCGATTTGCGGAAACTCACGTTGTCACTCACTGTTCGTATTGTGTCACAATAGGAGGCAAGTTTCGCCTACGCCATTTTACTATAGAAAAATGACACTTCATTTGACAGTTTACGGGTTACGGTAGGAGAATGGGAGGGTTGTTCTTGTCGGTGCTGCTACAGTCATAATGGCCGACGGTCGTTGTCGGAGAAACAAATAATTGAAGCACAACTATTTAGCAAGAAATATTTTATTTTTGTTTCTCGAGATCAATATTTTCTATATTATTTCGATGTAATGTGAAACATTGCGATACAACAATGATCTTGCCGTCAGCCAACCCGTGGGAGAAAGCAAAACAGCTCAATTAGATATCCTGATAACTCCAATTATAAAGAGGTCACCAACATCGCTATAAAACTGAGAGAGTGAGTGGGTACTATCCACAAAAATGCGCTGCTTTATTATCGTTCTCATTCTTCCTCTCGCTCTCGCCGCTACTGGGAAGGATTCCGGACACTGCGAGTTCTGTGAGTCTATGGATCTATGTACACTGTCTTATATGATGAACCGGAATGATTTCAGTGTGCGAGCCGGCTCCTACGCTTTCGACTCTCGACCACACGTATGACTTCCAAGATTTCGCATTCAACCCCAGCCCCAGCCAGTGCAACAACTACTGTCTCACTGTGGCCAAGTCGAGGTGGATCGAAAACATGAAGGTGGGTACGTCTAAAATATTAGAATCGAATCGCTTGCTCACTCACTCACCCCATCCAGTATATTCTATTCTATTCATTTGTTTCAGAACGGCAACTATGAGGGCCCCTCGGTCGGTCTGATGACAGAGAAGTTAGAGTGCCTGTGCTGCTATAACAAATGTACCAAGGCGTGGATGAGGGGTGGAACCAAGCTGTGAACTGTTCGAGTCACACACTGCGTCCTCTGTTAAATGTAGCATTTATTGTTGTGAAACTTTTCTTATTATTTCTCTTCATACTATGAATAATTGAATAAACGTTGCGTATACAGTACTGAACCCTTCGACGTTATAGAAATTGAACGGCGTATGATGTACATGATACAGTGCATTGTGTACCGAAGGGCATTTTCTGTTTTTTTTCTAAAGTGTGAAAAAGAAAACATGAAAAAGACACAGTACTGAACCCCCCAAGTGTTTATAGCGAACAAATGCGTGTGAAATGAATGAGCAGCGAGCTGCTGCAGAAAATAAATGCCGTATGAGGCCAGAGGAAGGGTGAGGAATGCCTGAAAATGGTGGTCTCTCTCTGTCTCTCTCTCTCTCTCTCTCGCTCTCTGTCTCTCTCTCTCTGTCTCTCTCTCTCTCTCTCTCTATCTGCTCCTCTACCTTGGAAGGGAAGTTGCAGTTGATATCGAGAGCCTTCATGACTTGCATGGGTACGCGCTGTCCGCGGCTCCTCTCGATCATAGATGATGCGAGCGTGGAGAGCTGAGAGAATCTTCCTCTCTCTCCCTCCCTCTCTCTCTCACTATCTTTCTTTCTCTCTCTTTCTGTCTCTCATTCTCTCTCATTCTCTCGTTCTCTCTATGCTCCCCATATCTCCTTTCTCTCTCTATTATCTCTCTCTCTCCCTCTCTCTCTCTCTCTCTCTCTCTCTCTCTCTCTTTCTCGCCTTTTCATCTTCTCCTTCCCAAATCGCGCGAGCCTCAAGCAGCGCTTCGTTGATGTCCAGGACCTACAGTTGATAATGAGAGTGGGGAAGAGAGAGAGAGAGAGTTAGAGGGAGAGAGAGATAAATAGAGGGAGGGAGGGAGATAGCGAAAGAGAGCGAGCGAGAGAACGAGAGAGAGAGAGAGAGAGTGTGTGTGTGTGAGAGAGAGAGAGAGAAAGAGAGAGAGAGAGAGAGGGAGAGAGAGGGAGAGAGAGAGAGATAGAAAGAGAGAGATAGAAAGAGAGAGAGAGAGAGAGAGAGAGAGAGAGAGAGAGACTCACAGCCGCGTAGACTGCCGCGCTCGCCTTGGCCGGAGCGAAGAAGAGCAGAGTGCAGCTGGCAGCAGCGGCAGACGTGATGATCATGGAGACAATGGGCATCGACTGAAATGACGTCATTGTACAATGGGCATCGACTGAAATGACGTCATTGTAGGATGGGGGAGAGAGGGAGGGACGGATAAAGAAAGAAAGAATGAGAGAGAGAGAGAGAGAGAGAGAGAGAGAGAGAGAGAGAAAGAGAGAGAGAGAGAAGAAGGAGAGGTAGGGGGAGGAAGACCGGAACGATCCGTACCGGGTATGCTTGCATGAGGAACATGGCGAGTATCTGTCCCGCCCCGGATGACATGAGCGAACCCGAGACAAACGAAGAGAGGCGGCTGGAATGTGGGAGAAAAAAAACTACAGGTCAGTGAATGTTCAGTTCCACCGTGTTTTCACAAGCATTTCGATTGGCATTTGATTTGGAATTGATTTCGACATTCAAATTTCAAATGCTCTCTCTCATTCCCACTCTCGCTCTCTCTAGTGGCGGCCACTAATTAGCCCACTTACTGTAGAATCAACTCACGTGTTGACAGTCTTCACAACTTCAATAAGAGCGGCGTGCTGCCGGGAAATGATGACGAGAGAGTTGTGGGTCTGTAAATCATCATACAAAAGAATCATACATATTACATTTTCAAATATCCACAATCCGTCTTTAGCGAATGAAGGCATGAAACATCTTTCTCGTATCATCCCTCTTACTTTGATCTATAACTGTTCCACCTTGGTCTAGCGTAATGATTGTATTTATTGTGCAATGGAAAAAAATCAGTACAACATGTATACGCACCATCTTCTCCTCCGCCCGTATCCTCTCTGCCAGATCCACTAGTCCCGCCTTCACAGCATTTGCTGTCAGAACACACTGCGAGAGGGCGAGGCCGGAGACCAGAGCAGAGTAGACTGCCACCAAGGCATTCGCACCGAACAGGTTCCACAGCGCCAACGAGCTGGAGTTGTTGTTGTTGTTGTTGTTGCTGTTGTTGTTGTTGTTGTTGTTGTTATTGTTTCCCCTACCTGCCCATGTCCTCCTTGAACTGTGTCGTCCCGTTCCTCTCCCTCTCTATGTGATCGCTCGTCCTCTTCACACTCAGTGCCAACTGCACTCCCGAGAAGAGAGAAGAGAGCAACAGGGTGATGAGGAAGGGACGGAGCGAGGGAGGCGACTGGAACAAGATATCTCTCTCTCTCTCTCTCTTCCCTCTCTCTCTCTCTCTCTCTCTCTCTCTCTCTCTCTCTCTTCCCCCTCTCTCTCTCTCTACCTTTGTCACTCCCGCTGCCACAAGTGCTTTGCCAATGCCGTCCTCTAGTCGGTCGCGACTCCACCTGAATTGACGTTACAGTACTCTCATTCGAATCTACAGTACCCTGCCAGGTTGAAGGCGGACATTATTCCGTGCATGGCGAGCGCCGAGCAGAGAGACAGGTCCGCCCACGAGCGCGAGAAGACCTGATATCGATTATTGATTGACAGAAATGGAAATTACACCATCCACACCATATTAGTACTATAAGTACCTAACTATTCTAACCAATAACCGATATGTTATTGATTGATTCGTTGCATACCTGCGCCTTATTGTTCGTCTGTATCAAACACATGCGCAGAATCAGCATAGCTATGAGGAGAGCGGAGAGGAGGGTGCGCAGCACGGCACTGGAATGGGTGAAGAGAGTGTACTGAGGGAGATAGAGAGAGAGAGAAGACAGAGAGAGAGAGAGAGAGAGCGAGAGAGAGAAGGAGGGAGAGAGAGAGAGAAAGAGAGAGAGAGAGAGAGAGAGAGAGAGAGAGAGAGATTCGGAACTCACCAGCACCACACTCTGCTGTGTCCCCTCAACTGTCTCCTATGGAAGAGTGAGTGTCGCATGTCCAGCCCGGTCAGTGCAATGGCTGTTCGTAGATGACCGAGTATGACAAGGCGGGGTGGACACGGGTCATCCATCGGCATAGAGTGCATTCTGCTGGAAAGAAATCGAGTGGATGTGAAAGTTTATATACGGATGTGTCTATTTCCACGGCAAAAACGTTTTCACGGTAAATGTGCACAGAATGAAATGATAGATCGCATGTCACATACTCACATACATACTGTGGCGAAACGCACTGCGCTGGTCGCTTTTATTACCGACCGCTCTGGCATCACCCAACTCGCATCACAGAACAACACTGATAGGAGGTGTTCGAGACACATCTGACCTACCGAATTATTACAATTTCTGGAAGATCGCCTCCCATCAGTTGTATTGCTTCAGGCTATTTAGCATATTATACTGGAGTAACTCACAGAATAACAGCATTCAGAGTGAGAGCAAACTCGCAGCACAGATCACTGACAGTGAGTGGTGAGAGGGTAGTGAGAGAGTGTTGTCTGAGTGGAGGGCGCGAGGAGGCGAGAGCGGATCAAACACGCGAACTGAATCAGTGTGAGTCAGAGGAGTTGATCGAAAGATCACACTGGTCGGAAGTAGCGAGAGAGAGAGAGAGAGAGAGAGAGAGAGAGAGAGAGAGAGATTATGTGTAGTGAAAACAGTGCTCAACAATGATTAATTATTGTAGAGAAAGCATTTTCTTCCATCCATTACCCTCATGTAAGTCATCTCTTTACACTTCTTTCACGCCGCGAGCAGATCCCAGGGCGCAGGTGGTATGCCGAGGTAAGTATGAGCAACGTCGACAAGGCCTTGAAAGAAGGCTTGCTACCTCCAGAAGGCCCGCTACCTCCATGGCGAGCAACGTGTATATATATATATATATATATATCTCCAGTATATCTCATTGGTTTGGCGACACCGCGAGAACGTACATGCGGCGCTGCAGAAGTCGACTGAGCGCTGCCATCTCGTCCCCCGCTGGATCCTCTATCACCGGCAGCCACCCGCTTTCTTTTTTCTCCACTCGATACCAGTACATTCACATTCGTTTGAAACAAAACGTTTTATTGAAATATCAGTGAATACAATACAATGTAAGTGATAATAATGTATACTCTATATAATGTAATTCTCACACGTCCTTGCCGCAACGACATGGAATCATCGCGTTGTAGACGTGGATGGCGTCTCCGTCGCGCAGTTGCAGACTCTCCACCGTGTCCTTCCTGTCCACGCGTCTGTCTGCCCCGACGAATCTGAGCCCGCAGACGCAGCGCCTCTCCCATCGCGCGTACAGCTCCATCACACCACCGAGATGCGCATCCGGCCGCACGCGACACCGCAACCCGCCACCAAAGCCCTGAGAAAATGTTGCGCTTTAAATATTACCACACTTTCATGCCCATATCAATTGCTCTCGTGTTTTGCGCTCTATTCACTCTGCCAAGATTTTCACTATAGCAGAGCGGTGTTCCGCGTGAAACGCCCGAACCTGACCACTCCTACCTACTGTATGCTTCATATCATCATGATTGTGTTGTCATACTCAGATATAACGGATGAACGATTGATTGATTGATTGATATATTGTATAGAATCCTGTCTGCAGGGTAACGGGCCGAAACAGGGTAAACCCCTTTTTCTACCAATAATTCTACTTTTTCTATCTCTTACTATGTAGTTATGTCTTGGTTTTGTATTGTGTACTTTTCCCTTTCCTTTAATACTATTCCTCATTGATTGACAGCGTACCTGTTTGAGAAGCAGCAGGGAGACGAACTGGCGCGAGTGGAGGTGCGGCAGCCAGTCCACCACACCACACTCCGCACTCACGTGGATAGAGAGGGGATGGGGGCGGGACACAGCGTGCAGGGAGAGACACGAGGAGCCCGATGGCTGAATACGATGGCTCTCTCTCTCTCCCTCCCTCCCCCCCCCCCCCTCTCTCTCTCTCTCCCCTCCCCTCTCTCTCATACCTCGGCAACAAACACGGTCCTCTGTAGCAGCTCGCGAGTGGGGGCGAGTTCGTCTCGGTCGACAAACTCGTCTTGAATCGGTTGGCCCACTACCTCGCAACTCGCGCACATCACTCCTGGACGGTGGCTCGCTGGTAGACGACGATCGGGGTGGGTGATCATCACATCTGAATTAGCCCTCTCTTCTCTCTCTCTCTCTCTCTCTCACTCTCTTTCCCTCTCCCCTTCTCTCTCTCTCTCTCCCCACCTCCTGGACTGTCCGTCTGCACAGTAGCCAGGTGAACGAGTCGCACATTGTTCCATCCACACTCCATTCTCACCAGGCGCTTCGGCTGGTTCACCACCTCCACATGGTACTCGCCTCCCTCCTCCATTCCCAAGTCAGCGGGCCTCAGTCCGCGGTTCAGCTGCATTCTCTCTCTCTCTCTCTCCCTCCCTCTCTCTCTCTCTCTCTCTCTCTCTCTCACTCTCACCATGGTCTGCTGGTACCGTAGCCGGAATGAGGACAGAGAGCGGCCAGTCTTCACTGCGAACCAGTCGATGATTCTACAGCAGAAGTGGCCTCTGGGAAGGAGGTGATAGGGGTGCTGGCTGAGCACGTCCACTCCGTTCACAACGAAGCGGATAGTCACGCTCCTGCTAAATATGGTAATTGATGAAACGGTAAAAGCCCCGACGAGCGCGGGTTCTACCCCCTCCCTTGACCGTCCCAAGGTGATAAACAACATTGAAAAGTGATAAATGAAACGGTAACGACTACAACCTAGAGGGAACATGGATCACTATCTTCCCTGACCCGTTCTTCTTCTCATACCTGTCGTGCCAGGGCCTCTCGTAGCGCTCCATCAGCTTCGAAGCCGCTTCCCTCTCCTGAACAGGTTCTTATTCGGATAACAGATGGGCACGAACTTTTGGGGTATTCCACGCCTGCAATGCGGACAGGGGAAGGTGTAGGAGGGCGGGGCGTTCGCCGCACTCCACACTCTTCACGTCGGCGCACCCGTCGTGTACCTGCAATCTCTCTCTCTCTCTCTCTCCCTCTCTCTCTCTCTCCCCCCCTCTCTCTCTCCCTCTCTCTCTCTCTCTCTACCTGGCCGACGATCAGAATCACGCGTCCTAGCCAGTCCTCTGTGGCGCGCACGTCGTCTGGGTCGACGTCTTCCTTCTGGATCGCTCGCCTGTCGATCCCACAGTGTCGGCACGATCCGGTCTTGCGTGCTGCCACCTCGCCAGTCACATCGCGCTTCAGACTGCGAGGAGTGAACAGCAGAGCGTCTGCAACCGCATCTCTCTCTCTCTCTCTCTCTCTCTCCCTTACCTTCATTCTGCTGCCTCTGCTTCCTTGCCAGGTACACCTCCTTGGCCATTGCACTCGACCTGTGATCGACGAGGTCTCCCTTCCGTAGTGGCTGGCGGACCGCCTCCCACTCGCCCGCCTCCTCGCGCATTCCACTGCGCAATGACAACACTCCTAAAAGCATCGATTGCATGAAATTCTCGCCTTTTTGATTTTCGATAGTTCGCGTATCGTGAATATGAGGGATACGTACCCGAGTAGCTTCGAGTAGAGATATCACAGTCTTTGCACACGGCACTCAATCCATATACACAGCCAATCGATAAGCAATCGATACGCAACATAGGACACGAAATCTCGAAATCAGAGTGCACACTATTCACACTATAAAACTGCAGTTCTGCTCCCTCCAATCTGACAAGGAAAGTGTCCCAGGGCATCCGCTCGAAATTAAACAAATTAGGGCTCATTCGATAGCTTATTGCCTCTTGATCAATGTTGTCTATGGTCATTTTTGCTGCGGAGCACGTTGAAGTGCCGAAAATCTCGTCCAAAGTTTCGAAATTTGCATACAGAAAACCTCGATTTTTGAAAAGCAAGATGGACTTTTTTTTAAAGAAAAGATCTTCCATAACCATTAAGAACACCCCTAGCTATCAGAAAAACTTTTCGGTTCATGATTTTGTCTCTTACGAAGCAGTAATAGCCAAAAACGTGAAACGCCCTCTCTAAAATGACTTTCTTAACATAGAAAAATTACGTGCATTTTTCTATATAAACTATGTCAAGACGTGCTCCGCAGCAAAAATGATCATAGACAACATTGATAAGTAGATCAAGAGCTTTCGAAATATGCCTTCAGATTGAAAATCCGAGCGGATGACCTGAGCAACTTTCCTTGTGAGTATCTATTCTATTTCATCTGATATTGCACTTCATCAGTGCCGATAATAACATCGATTTCGATAATAACATAATAACAAGTCACATACTTACGCATAAACAACGTTCAAAAACACGCGGCAAAAAGTGACATCACTCTGGTCCCGAAACTATTGTGAAATAGGAGCAAGAGAGAGCTTGCGAAAATCAATTCGTTTCTGCCGCGCGTTCGCTTATTGATCCGATCCTATTGTTCTATTTAGAATGGCGGATCCGCCACGTCATCTGATCGTCCGTCTACCGATTCCCGACGACAGAAGCGACTTCAACAAGCAGCTAGTAGGGGTGAGTGATGCGGATATCGTGTTTTGGCTATCACTTCTTCTTTTTTATCTCACGATTTATTTAACTGTTACTATTTACGTTTACTACCATTTCACTTGATACCCAGCTTTTTACGCGTATATAACCCATTTGAGTTTGCTTATATTCCCTTTGTTTAAACCTGTTTGTTGCCCGCGTTTTTGTTGAAGCAAGAGGTGAGGAAGGGAAGAGACAAGCTGGGATATGGGAAACGGCCACTTCCCCCAAAGGTTGGATACTAAGGTCGTGGGGGTTGTCTCGACGGGACTGAGCGGGTGGAGGAGGAGGAGGTGGAGAAGGAGGAAAAAGTTGAAGAAGAAGAGGAGGAGGGGGAGATAGTGGAGGAGGAAGACGAACAGGAGGAGGAGAAGGAGGAAGAAGAAGGGGAGGAGGAGCAGGAGCAGGAGAAGGAGGAAGGAGTTGAGAAGGGAGGGGAAGAGGAGGAGGAAGACGATGACGACGACGACGAGATTTGGTCTCACCAGGTGCGTATGGAATGGCTGGCGGTGTATTCCTACATTTGTGTTTACAGAACTCGTCTGCTCGTCCCGAAGAGGTCAATGCGGCGGTTGGAGTGAGGAGGGAGAAGGAGCGGCGTGGTGGCGGCGACGCGTCGGAGACGTCATTAGAGAAGATGTACACGTGCACGGTGAGTGGCTGAATGGGTGTGGACTAGTTCGAAGCGAACGGGCATTATGAAAGATGCCAATCGGCTGGATGAAGCTGACGGCCAATTCTGCATTCATTTGTGCATTATTGTAAAGTATTTGCCGCATTACCAAGGTGGAGTCGTGCGTAAATTGAATACAGCCGTCTTGCAGGTGTGCGAGGATGTGTTCTCGAGCGGCCATGCCCGTCACAGCTACACGCATTTGCGACTGCAGATCATGTTTGGCTGTAAAGAGAGCGGATGCTCGGATTTCCGCACCAACAATGAGTGGACAGAGCCGGGTCGGGTGTGAGAGAGGAAGATGTTGTAGGCAGCGCGACGGCACAGCGCCACGCTTCCCAGTGCGCTGGCAAGACCAGCGTTGACGATCGACGCCACAGGCCGGAGGTGGGTCGACGGCAGTGATGCTCGAGCTGTACGATTTCTTGGTCTTGTCCAAGTTGTCCTATATAATGGAATCCCGATGAGTCCATGACAGTGAGTCTGGCTCGGATTCTGGCCCCCATGAGCATGAGCAATCTCGAATTTCGCAATCACCCAGCGATTTCGCAATGGTTCGTAGCGAACTGGATATCGATTTGTTCAGGTGGCAGGGGCAATGTTTCGCATTAGAAAGCGATGCTTTCCTCTGATCCCTCACATCATGCCGCGGATGTGTGCGGAAGAAGAAGGAGAAGATACGGATGGAGACTAGGAGAATCAGCTTGCCTCTTCTAGTTGCGCGCACCTAATGAGAGGGTTTTACTTTATTGAAGTATTGGTGTATTGTTACGTTCTTGTTTCGCTTTTTCTTGTTATACTTTGCCGTACTCACTTCATCTTGGAGATTCTGTCACGTTTTGTTGTTGTTGTACAGTTGTTGCTGTTGATGAAACAGTTTTTTTTCTCTCTCGAAGTTTTGATGCGTTATTTTGTTGGCCAATACTGAACGGTTTCTGTACCGTGGAAAATATCTCAAGTTTAGGTACCAACTGTCGCTTCCTTGAGTTTATGTTTAGAAGAATAACACTACTAAACTAATACGACACTGGAAGGAGGAGGAGAGGGAGGTATGGGAGAGGACGCGGCACATATGAAGGTGAGTGTGCGGAATGTATGGCAAACTTTTGAGTAGTCATTGTAATCACCCATGTATCGATTTAGTGACAGTGTTTAAGCTTAGAAGTCGTGTGATTGAGACGTGATTGCATAATGTTGTTATACGACGCGTCTAGATGACGACAAGCCTCTCGTCTCTATCGTCCGGGGAGAAGCGAAGCCGCGACGAGGTGAGCGATTGTCTTTCTGTTCTGTAACTATGCCGGGCACATCTCCGATTCTGAGCCATTATCTGTTGCAGGATTCGACAATCGACGAGACGTCGTCGGACGATCAGTCGAGTGAGCACTCGCTCAGAAAGAAGAGGCGCAAGCGACGCGGCGAGAGGATTAGGGGTGGGTGGAGAGAGTGTGGGTGGAGAGAGTCACTGGAAAAGCTCGCGCCACCTCCGTGCAGGGTTTACAAACAGCGTGGAGTGCGCGTACTTTTGTCGTTGGTGGAGAGAGATTGTTGTTTGTACAGTACTATTATATTGTATAATTGCTTCAGGTGGCAACGAGGATGCGTCTCATTGGAAGAAGCGGTGGGAGGAGGAGCAGCGGGCGAGAGGCGAAGAGCGGGAGAAGATGGAGGAGGAGATGCGAGAGCTGAGAGGTCGGAGAGAGAGAGAGGAGAGAGAGGAGAGAGAGAGAGAGGAGAGAGAGAGAGAGGAGAGAGAGAGAGAGGAGAGAGAGAGGAGAGAGAGGAGAGAGAGAGAGAGGAGAGAGAGAGAGAGGAGAGAGAGAGAGAGATCACGTCGATTTCAGCTCGCGTCGCCTTGTCCGAGGAACAGGGTCGAGTGAAACAGGTGAGCAGTCTTCATTTTTGATGAACTGTGATCAGATTGCGTGTTGATGTTGATGCTCCAGGAACCGACCGAGGATTCTGGCGACTGCACCACTCTGTCCGCTGAGCCCGATCGAAAGCCAATGGTGAAGGTGAGTGATGAAGTAAAAGTGAACATGGCTTCTGTATTCTATCTATGGAGTTTCAAAAGAACTATAGCCTGCATCGGAGCATTAGTACTTCTTTCTACCTCGCTTGCAGATCGAATACCGTCTGACTCTCTCGTTTTGTATTTGCACGCTATGATCTACCCCGTAATTGCGAGAATAGAACGAGATGAATGTGAATAGCTCAGAGCGTTTCCGTCGCCGATCGATAATGGCTAGAGGGAGGGAGGGAGGGAGGGAGGGAGGGAGGGAGGGAGGGAGGGAGGGAGGGAGAGAGAGAGAGAGAGAGAGAAGGAGGGAAGGAGAGAGAGAAAGAGAAAGTTCTCTGTCTCACGTTCTCTGTCTCACTCATACATTTAGCACGCGAAGTTTTCATAATACTGTTTTATTTATGTCACTACAAAAGGCCACAAAACAAAATGCGATGGTTTTTACTGTAACTGTAAAATCTAATTTACACTTTAATTGAACGAGACTGTTGGGGAGGGGGTGAGCGGTGGGAGAAACGGATCGAACGAGTGTACTGTTAGTGTAGTGTTGCGGGAGATCAGATTTCATCTTCGTAAACGACTTGGCTTAACGACTTGGCCAATTCATCCGCATCTTCATTGGAGACCTCGTTCGAGACGATGGTCAGGAGCCTCCTAAACAAGTTTCACAATAAAGGGATCAAAATGTGAATGATTTCCGCACCATTTCCTCTGCCCCTCTGGACTCCGCTCAGCACCTTACCAGCTTGTTTGAATGTTGCTCGCTTCATCACGTTCTGAACGTATTTTCTCTCTCTATGTGATCATTGTCGATCTCATACCTTTAACGTCATTACTTCTAGGCGCAAGTCCTTGTCCATATCACATGGGAGAACGATACCAGACACAATTTAAGAATCTAAGTATGTATGATTTAAAAAAAACTGATTTAATCCTAATTGACATACGAGTTTTTTTCTGCGTCTCAACGTCCTGTCCTTGTAGAGGAAGACAATTGAAATGTATGTGATAGAATAGTATGGCTAATGAGTAGACCATCGAGCATTCATTGAAGTTGACAGCTTTCTAAATTCGGGGATAATTAAACGAACCTATGCTTCATGATATCATATTCATATACGAGTCAAGCAAAGTTCAGTTACATCACTCACGTGCGAAACGGTTTCGAGAGTATATAATATTGGGCTAGAGTTGACATGTTCGTTTTGAAGATCGCGTGTGTAGTTGAGACGCGAGAAACTTTTGATTTTCACTTTCCATGATTTACCAGCCAAAACAACACAAAATTGATCAATTCTAACTGTAGGCAGAAATATCTGTAATATTCACGATCAGCCAATACAGTTAATGCGATATTCTTACTTCATTTGAAACCATTGTCTGACATATGTTCAGTAAATCCCCCAATGTGTGTTGCTCATAATCTGGGTGCAAAAGCAAAAAACTCTGAAACAAGTATAACGTTGCTTCTCAAAATTTCACCACTATTCACACTCACGTGCAGGGTTGTGAAGTTTTCAAATGTGAAGTTTAAGAGAGACGTGATGATGCCGACAAACTCGAGAGCCACAGTTTTGGGTAGACTTTTCAAAAAAACAGCATCCTAAAAATATAATATTATCGTCGGATCCCATTTCTGACGATTTTCAATCATTATTTCGTCACAAAGCGGTTTTTCCAATACAGGGTGAATGAAAGTTGTACGTTTGCGCGGTGATTAGAAACGATCCAAACCATCAGCAGAACGCTCTGAGCGCATACATAATTTCTAATTCCCGCCAATCTGCGCTCTCTTCTCTTCGCGTGCTCTCTCGCACTCTCGCGCATGTGCCGTCGGCAAAGGCCGCTGAGCGAGCAGGAGAAATCGAATAGGCCCCTGTATATTCATTCATGAGCCCTCTTCACCTTAAACTGTGCAACCAATGTGGGGGGGATATTACTTCCTTGTACCATAGCAAATAATCTAGTTCCATAACGCAATGTCTTTGCGTTCGCATTGATAAAGAGTGGGCTGCGTTTTCTCCGCTTCATCTGAAACATATGAATACATCAATTGTTTAAGTGATTGTTAATCACCTTTCTAGATTTCACATTGGTGACTTCCTGTAATAGTGTTCCCAGAGTTGGGCCATAAACTAAACAGGTTCGGGGACCCTTGTCGTATACTTTTCATGATCAATGTGCCCTGATCAATGTGTACAGCTCTCGTTGATGAACAAAGCCACCAATTGTATAACTCAAATAAAGAGCATTTTCATTAAGAGGACGCAGAGAGAAAACGAAAGTTCCACATTTGGTACCCTAAAATATCTTGACAGCCATTGATACGCGAAACAAATCTCACCCGTAAAAGATCTTCGCAAATGGAAGCCGGTAACATTCCATAAAAAAGTTGATGAATGAACAACTTTTTTTGGGGGTGTTCCACTTGATCGGAACCGGCAGATGAGCGAGTCGACCTTGGCGATATATCTGAAAACAATCAATGCTTGTTTGGTATGAGCAAAACACAACTCACAATGGAACTTTGTGTAGAAGTATTTGATTTCAATTAACACACGCGAAAACCAAACCGCAACAAAGCTATCTAAATCAATGAGTAATAATGTATTTCTTATTGAGTACATTCTCACTAAACGAACCGTAGTTGCGGCTGCATTCATTCGAAACAAGAATTGTGAATGAAGCAGTGGCGATAGAAACAATAAGTCTGTCTGTAGTCAGAAAGTAAATTTTTTTTGGAACTCTGACAATGTTTGACTTACCGATTATCTTGAAAGACGTAGAGAAGACGTGACACTTGAGTCGTGAGTAATTCTAAATTCGACGTTTCTCGGCGATAAATGGCATGAATGGAGAAAAAAGATCTTCGCGAACAAAACAACAACGTGAAACATTGCGACCGACCGCGCGAGACGGTACATGGCGTGAAAATGAGGGGAAGAGAGGATGAATAGATTGGATACCCACCGCCACACCTGATGCGCCATTGCGAAGAAATGACGATAGAGATGGGAGAACAATTACTTCACAGCGCATCACACAAGATGGCGACAAAATGGTTTGTTTGAAGAAATATTTAAATAAAACACTTCTCGATGTCCCGTCACCGCGAGCGGTTGCCTCTTTACGCGCTTCCTCCCGACAATGAAAGTCATCGCCGTCGTGGATTGTGGAAAAGTGGGCATTTGTTTCTGGGAACTGCACATTTATCTATAAGTTGCGTATATTAAAAGTAACAAAAACGAGAAACGTAATCATAACAAAAAATTGTGTACACATCTGGTAAACATAAATTGATAAACAAAGCATTGTAGTGGATACTTCAACAACGGATAGTAACGATACAACGCAGTACTTCAAATAATATCGGATACTCCTCCGTAATCCTGTTCTTCTCCACTCACTGCCCCGCGCGCTTTTGGCGAGGGAAGCTTTGCGCCCGAATCGCCGATGGGGCCTGAATGGAAGGTTTCTCTCTCTCTCTCTCTCTCTCTCTCTCTCTCTCTGTCTCTGTCTCTGTCTCTCTGTCTCTCTATCTCTCTCTCTCTTTCTCTCTCTCTTTCTCTCTCTCTTTCTCTCTCTCTTTCGAAGAGAGTCACTTTGTGGCAGAGTCGCCGCAAAGGCATTGATCATTTGTCAGGAATGAAGACCTCACCTTGTCATGTCGTCCATTCTTCTTGTCTCCTCCTCCCGCCTTCTGCCGTGATCCTCCCGATGCAGTCTGCATGTCCTGCAAACATCCACTAATCACTATTCCCTCGTATCCAATGCAACTCACCTCTCCGTCTCCTCCTCTCGCCATCGCAGTCTCCTCGCGAGAATCTCCCGAGGCAGTCGCGCGGGTGAGATGCGTCGACTTCTGAATACAATGAAGCCTGAACATTGCGCAAAGTATTTCACCCTTCCGTGTCCGCCGCTCTTGTCTCCTCCCTGCTTGCCCGTCTTCTTTCCTCTCACTCCATTCCCCTTCGGCGTGCGGTGTTGCCAGTTCCAGTCGGGGAAGCACGCGACGCGGAGAGCAGCGAGGCGAGTGGCAATCTGTGAAAAAAAATTATAAATCTATTTCAGAAATAAATACGCACCTCAGGTGTGTTTCTATGGTTGATGACACGAGCGCCCGCCGTGCACTGGTCAACGTGACTCTTGGTGTGACAAAGCTCTCAAAATTCAACATGACAGAACAAGATTGAATTTGGCACTCACTGTTGTATCCGCGACCACAAGAGGAGCAGCGGAAGATACCGGGAGGAGAGAGGTGATAGTCCGCATGATTAAATGCGCTGCGCACGCGAGCGGAACATTTCTGAATTCGAGATCGATTTACGTCGAAAAATGTAAAATGTTGATAACAATGTGAGAACAAAAAATTAAAAGGATACAAATACAACAGTAATATATCTCACATGGCACTTGATTGTCCTTCGCTTCTCACAGCCCTCTCCGTGTGCCCCGAAGCAGCGAAGAACAAGGGTATTGCAAGTCCGGGTAGACTATAAAGTAACGAACAGACTCAAATTCTAGTGTCAGCAACAGGCTCAGGTTTTTTTAGACTTGGAAGTGTATATTTTGAGGCGCGGGTAACTCGGTAACGCGGGTAACGGGTAACGCGGTAATTGTATTAGAGCCTGTTGGTACATGTCTTAATTGATTTCGTTGCAGTCCTTTTGTTCAACTGAGACAATACTTTAATCAATAACACGCGAAATAGTGATTACAATGAGAAAACGAATTTGGATCAAGTGGTTTCGACTCCTAGCATCTTACCACTTGAGCCTTCCATCAACCCGGAGTCTCACCAACTATATTTCGCAGCCTTCCTTCTGAGGCTTCGAGACAAAAAACAATGAGACAAGTCCGATCAAAGTCTGAGTCTCTTACTGAGTGAGCATAGGATACAATGCGGAAGTATTTCTGAGGCAAAATTAGACCTAAATGTTAAGTCTGTCTTCCGTTTAGCGATCCTTTGTTAAAACACAATAAAAAAAACCCAACTTTGTTTGTGCGCAAATCCACGTACAGCTTCTCTCTGTTCGTCTTTCCGGTAACGCCGTGAGCAGTTCGAGCGTGTCGCCTCGCATGACAATGATCTCCAAGTGTTAATAAAGATATGACACCGTCTGAGCACTTACGATTCGTTGTGTATGTGCAGAATTTGCATTTGTAGAGCGAGGGTCCATTGTAGTGTACCAAAGCATGCTCGCGCATGCAATGTGCCTTACTGATTTGAATCACCTTCTTACAGCCACAGAACTGAAATTGGAGATAGTAGGGTAGAGGAGTATTTGACATACCAGACACTTGTACTTTCCAAACAGCAGCCGTCGACCGAGTTCCTTCACACGCGCCGCCAGATTCTGTAATATGCACTGCATAAATAACTATGTATATATATATGTAAACAGCAGTTCAAAGGCATACCTTGTTATCCTCCTTCTCATTGGTCTTCTCCACATTCTTCCTCTTCTTCACCTCGTCTCGCCTGGGACCGTGACTCTGAACCTGAAAAGATCACCAAAATAATGACTTTAGCATAATCACATGGAATAGATATGCATAAACTAACAATGCAAAAACCATACCTTGTCACCCTCCCTCTTCCTCTCCGAATTCCTCATTTCCTCTTCTTCCTCCCGAATCGAACCATGACTCTGAAAAGACAGATGAAAGCACGACCTCTGTAATCACTACCGTATCGTCGTCGCTCTCCTCGTATGTCTCGTCGGAGTTCCGGCCAGAATCAATTGATGATCTAAAGATTGAAACACGAACACAAACTATTGTGTCAGACTCACTCATCGTCCGTCTCCTCTCCCTCTCCCTCCTCTTCATCAATCTTCTTCATCCGGTTCCCACGGTGCATCTCCCGTTCTGCCTCGTCGTCAAACTCGCCCCTAGCGTCGTCGGAGCTGGCCGAGGAACTCCTAGAATGTAGAATGAGACCATGGAAGACATGTCAGTCATATACTCACTCGTCTCCCCTGTCCCCTCCCTCCTTGTCAGCCCGCTTTCTGCGAATCACCCCCTCCTCCTCATCGCTCGTCTCTCCTGTCTCCTCCCCACTTGAGTGGTCGTAGTTCTCTCGTTGTCTACAGCACAAACATGAAATGAGAGGATTCTACCGCAACTCACTTTTCCCCCTGTTCCATTTCCTCCTCTCCATACTCGCTCGTCTCGTCCGTCTCTCCTCCATTCGTGCAGTCGGAATCCACCGAGCACCTCGAATACAAAACATGTAATCGATCGATCGATATGCAACTCACTCCCACTCTTCTCCCTCCTTTTTGACCATCTCTCTCTTTCTCCGCTCCTCTCCACTCTGCGTCTCTGCCACATCTCCCTCCTCCCCCCATTCGCAGTCACTCGATTGATCCGATTTCATCGGAGACCTGATCAAGAAATGTCATGTTATAGCTTTCCGACTCACTGTTCCATTGGCTGTGCATCTTCTCGTGCCCGCAGTTGGCGCCACATCAAGTCCACAACGTCTTCTTCGTCTTCCTCCTCCTCCTTCACACCGAAACACGCGAGAACGAGCTCCCAGATTGCGATCCAGGTCTGCAAACTCTCTCTCACTCACTCTCTCTTTCTCTTTCTCTCCATTTCTCTCCCCCTCTCTCTCTCCATTTCTCTCTATACTATCTTTCCACCTTATCGCTCCTGCGGTCCTTGACTGCTTCCTCCGACGGATGCGCATCCGAGTGGCACTCCTCCACATGCTGCCGAACTGATTTGCGAACTGAACGAGAAATGTTATTTATAGATTCCCATATCCAAGATTCTGTCATGGTTTTAACTAATTACGAACGACTTGACAATTTAAGGACAACTGACAACTACGTTTATAATTATGAAACGTAAGTGTGTAGAAACTGACCGTTGGCTTTGAAGTGACAGAGAGTGCATCTGAAGAGAGAGCGATGCTTGTAGTGGTGAACAGCCACATGCCTTCGAAAGGCCTTCAGACTGCAGCCAGAGACAGAGGTAGACGGGCAGTAAGGCAGCTGAAGGAAGAGCAGAAGAGAGTGGAAAGGAGGAGCGAGAGAGGGGGGGAGAGAGAAAGAGATGTTATAACTCCGCTACGCTACGGTATAACGCAAATTTTACCCCGTTCCAAGCAATCAACCAGACAGGGGGGAAGGGTCCTTTATCTGAGTCGCCACAATGCATCAACACGCTACAGTACAATGCTTTGACGGTCGTTCCGGACGAGGCGACCCCTCGACGGTTGGGCGGTCGTTGTTCCTCGCCCGCGTAGTCGACCGCTCCTGTAGCCTTGAGGGGTGGATGTGCTGACGCATCCGCTGAAAACGCAACCATGTGCGATGTGCTGAAAGGATAAAGCTGCACGCAAACACATCACACTTGCTATATTTCAGCGTTTATTGTCATAAAACGTGAAATATTATCACATACAACACGAAACGCGCAATGAATACATGCTACCGTAATCGTGTGGCTGCTGATAGCCACTGTACGGCTATCACTTGTATTCAACTATCGCGTGTCAACCGTGTTTGTGTATGTGGGTACCTACTCTCTGGGTAGTTGGTTGGTGGGGCGACGGTTGTCCGAGAGTAGTTCATCCAGGCGCATCCACCCCTCGCGCCTGTCCTCGCCTCACCCATGCGAACCTGAATCATCGCACATCATCGAAGCGTCCACCTCTATCCTTATAGGTTATTCCGCTTGACATACACACTGGGTGGGTGGTAGTGTGTCTCATAGATGCGAGCTTTTTAGTGGGTGGGTGGGCGGCCAAAAAGCGAGCCCTAGAATGGCGATCGATCGCCGCGATCCGCCATGATCACACAGGCTCCGCCCACCGACTCCAACTTGGCAAGCTGAGCGCACTCACCCCGTCGCCCCCCCCCCCTTGATGCATTGGAACTACCGCAAAATTATACATTCACCCACCTTGCACTTTGTCTGCTGCGGGAGAGACAGAGCGAGTTGAACAGCGGCCTCCCGCAGTCGCTGCCTCTCCTCCTCTGCTTCTGTCGAACCCTTCTCTACCGGCCTCTCACGATCACGCATCGGCTCCTATGCAGAATGGAGTGGGAGGAGGCTCCTATACTCTCTCTCTCTCTCTCTCTCTCTCTCTCTCTCTCTCTCTCTCTCTCTCTCTCGCCCACTCTCACTCACCCCATCGTGTACATCCTGTCTCTCCGTCCGCGCTCGCCTCTTCTTCCTCTCTTCATCTCCTCCTCCCTTTTCCTTCCCTCCGGTCTTCTCGCAAGTTTCCTCTCCCTGCAAATTCACAAGACATTAGGGTGAGGTGTATGTACTGCAACCAACCATTCCAGTGTGCTTCGCCTTCTTCACGATGTCCTCGCAATTCGAACCAACGCGCTTCCTCTTCTTGCTCTTCTTCTTACTCGCCTAGAATGATACAGTCAAAAAATCAATACGTGAACTCATCCTACCGCAGTGACGTTATCACCGTCCGTCGCCCGCGCGCTCTCGCGTCTTCCGCCTGCGCTCTTCTGCAGATTCACCGAAATCAAACACTGCTATCATAGCCTGTTTACGAAACATACTTGCTCTTCAGCCTCCTTCTCTCCTCCCTGACCGGACTCGAACCCGATACTCGCCCCGTTGCCAGCAGACTGCACCAGCTGAAACGTACACTCCCCAGTCGTACCTGTCTCCTCGTCCACTTACCTGTGCAATGTCCACGTAGACAGCTATCCAGTCGGCGGTCCGATAGACGTCGATGGTGGCTTCGTCGCTGTTCTGCGAGACACCGCAGCCATGCAGGAGCACGAGCTAGAAACATGGCATCGATCGATCGATATCCGCATCACTCACCCCTACTAGCTGCTTGTTGAAGTCGCTTCGGTCGTCGGGAATCGGTAGACGAACAGTCAGATGACGTGGCGGATCCGCCATTCTAAACGGAACAATATGATCGGATCAATAAGCGAACGCGTGGCAGAAACGAAATCGATTTCCTCGAGCTCTCTCCTGCTCCTATTTCACAATCGTTTCGGGACCAGAGTGATGTCACTATGACTTTGCCGCGTGTTTTTGAACATTATTTATGCGTAAGGTGATTGATTATCATGTTATTATCGGAATCGTTGTTATTGTCGGCACTGAAGAAGTGCAATATCATGCAATGCAATATCAATATCAGATGAAGTAGATACTCAGATTGGAGGGAGCAGAACTGCAGTTTCATAATGTGAATAGTGTGCAATCTGATTTCGAGATTTCGTGTCCTATGTTGCGTAACGATTGCTTATCGATTGGCTGTGTATATGGATTGCGTGACGAGACTGTGATATCGAGGTACGGTGCGGATTTTGGAAGCAACTCGAGTACGTCTCCCTCATGCTCACGAATTATCGACCGTCAATGCAATCAAAAAGGCAAGAATTTCAGGCAAAATTCGTCGATGAGAATCGATGCTGTCTGACTATGAATGATGTCATTGCGCAGTGGAATGCGCGAGGAGGCGGGCGAGTGGGAGGCGGTCCGCCAGCCACTACGGCAGGGCGACATCGTCGCTCACAGGTCTAGTGCAATGACCAAGGAGGTGTACCTGGCAAGGAAGCAGAGGCAGCAGGATGAAGGTAAGGGAGAGAGAGAGAGAGAGAGAGAGAGAGAGAGATGCGGTTGCAGACGCTCTGCTGCTCACTCCTCGCAGTCTGAAGCGCGATGTGACTGGCGAGGTGGCAGCACGCAAGACCGGATCGTGCCGACACTGTGGGATCGACAGGCGAGCGATCCAGAAGGAAGACGTCGACCCAGACGACGTGCGCGCCACAGAGGACTGGCTAGGACGCGTGATTCTGATCGTCGGCCAGGTAGAGAGAGAGAGAGAGAGAGAGAGAGAGAGAGAGAGAGAGAGATTGCAGGTACACGACGGGTGCGCCGACGTGAAGAGTGTGGAGTGCGGCGAACGCCCCGCCCTCCTGCACCTTCCCCTGTCCGCATTGCAGGCATGGAATACCCCAAAGGTTCGTGCCCATCTGTTATCCGAATCAGAACCTGTTCAGGAGAGGGAAGCGGCTTCGAAGCTGATGGAGCGCTACGAGAGGCCCTGGCACGACAGGTATGAGAAGAAGAAAGGGTCAGGGAAGATAGTGATCCATGTTCCCTCTAGGTTGTAGTCGTTACCGTTTCATTTATCACTTTTCAATGTATTGTATTGTATTGTTTATCACCTTGGTACGGTCAAGGGAGAGGGTAGAACCCACGCTCGTCGGGGCTTTTACCGTTTCATCAATTACCATATTTAGTAGGAGCGTGACTATCCGCTTCGTTGTGAAAGGAGTGGACGTGCTCAGCCAGCACCCCTACCACCTCCTTCCCAGAGGCCACTTCTGCTGTAGAATCATCGACTGGTTCGCAGTGAAGACTGGCCGCTCTCTCTCCTCATTCCGGCTGCGGTACCAGCAGACCATGGTGAGAGTGAGAGAGTGAGAGAGAGAGAGAGGGAGAGAGGGAGAGAGAGAGGGGGAGAGAGAGAGAGGGGGGAGAGGGAGAGGGAGAGAGAGAGAGAGAGAGAGAGAATGCAGCTGCACCGCGGACTGACGCCCAGTGACTTGGGGATGAAGGAGGGAGGCGAGTACCATGTGGAGGTGGTCGACCAGCCGAGGCGCCTGGTGAGAATGGAGTGTGGATGGAACAATGTGCGACTCGTTCACCTGGCTACTGTGCAAACGGACAATCCAGGAGGTGGGGAGGGAGGGAGATAGAGAAGGGGAGAGGGAAAGAGAGAGAGAGAGAGAGAGAGAGAGAGAAGAGAGGGCTAATAGCTAATTCAGATGTGATGATCACCCACCCCGATCGTCGTATACCAGCGAGCCACCGTCCAGGAGTGATGTGCGCGAGTTGCGAGGTAGTGGGCCAACCGATTCAAGACGAGTTTGTCGACCGAGACGAACTCGCCCCCACTCGCGAGCTGCTACAGAGGACCGTGTTTGTTGCCGAGGTATGAGGGGGAGAGAGAGAGGGGGGGGAGGGAGAGATTCGCTCCAGCCATCGGGCTCCTCGTGTCTCTCCCTGCACGCTGTGTCCCGCCCCCATCCCCTCTCTATCCACGTGAGTGCGGAGTGTGGTGTGGTGGACTGGCTGCCGCACCTCCACTCGCGCCAGTTCGTCTCCCTGCTGCTTCTCAAACAGGTACGGTGTCAATCAATGAGGAATAGTATAAAAGGAAAGGGAAAAGTACACAAAACAAAACCAAGACATAACTACATAGTAAGAGACACAGTTATTGGTAGAAAAAGGGGTTTACCCTGTTTCGGCCATTTACCCTGCAGACAGGATTCTATACAATATATCAATCAATCAATCAATCGTTCATCCGTTATATCTGAATATGACAACACAATCATGATGATATGAAGCATACAGTAGGTAGGAGTGGTCAGGTTCGGGCGTTTCACTCGGAACAGCGCCCTCTCGGGTAAATCCTCACACTGCGTGAACAAGAATAAAGAGCGATACGCATGTGGAATGTGCGTGAGGCGACCGTACGCATGTGGCGAGTGTGTGAGAGGAGCGCGCGCGGGGGGCGAGAGAGAGAGAGAAGGCTACGCTTGTCGGGAGTGCGTGAAGCGAGAGCGCGATGGCCTGGCTGATCTCACGCAAATCCCACATGCGTAAGAATAAACATGTACGCTATTCAAATGACAAGAAAGCACGCACTTACGTTGGCTAGCAGATATTAGCAGACAGAGTATTTGCCGATGCGCAAAATTGTTTTGTTTTCGTTTTGAATTTTGTTGTTGTTTTGGTTGTCTTTGTTACTTGTATTGTGTATATTCGTTTTTATATCGTTGTGTACTACAATTAAAATGTCGTTTGAATCATTCAGTCGTCTTCCAGGAAGCAGAAATGGAAGAACTACTGTCAACGCCTGCAGGAACCGGTTGCCTTCCATAGAGTGAGTCTCAATCCGAACTGCTTTTATGTAAATGTAATCCGAATAATCTGATTGTAAATGAGCGTGATTTCAATGGCATATTGACAATGATATCCGACCTCCATTTTTGTTCTTGATGTTGCGGTCAGTCTCTTTGAAACACTTTTGTGTGCCTTTGAAACACTTCGGAAATATCTTTCGAATCGCTCCCAGAACACTCTCGAATCGCTTTCGGAATACTCCCAAATACGCAAATACTCCCAAACACGGAATAGCTTTCGAAGAGACTGACCGATCGTACTTTGATAACACTGGAATCACATAACCATTTCATCGAGGTCGGTATTTTATGATATCGGATTCATTTGTGTTACTGTCATGTTTCAAGTTGCTTCATCCTTCATCTCTATGATACCTGACAGAATATCTCGTTGCAGCCTAATCGGCTCGATGTAGCTGCTGGCACAACCTCTTTGTCAAGTTCAAAAAGAAGAAACAGGTCGGTCATCTAATGTTCTTTTTTTTTAATTTTTTGTCTTCTCTGCTGATTAAAATGTGGGCTGTTTCAGAGCGGCGGGTGGAAGCAGCTGGAGGGTGCGTGGAAGCACAGTGACAGCGACGTGCGAGGCGGCGGAAGGACTGGTGAGACTGACAGAAGGACCGACGAGGACTTGTGGCATTCTGCGTACACTCAGAGTGTACGCAGAATCGGGCTCTTTTGCGTCACGCATGCGTAGCCTGTACACGCAGTGTGAAGATATACCCGAGAGTAGAATTATAGAGTAGATTCATTATCACTTGCATTGTATGTATCACTGATGTTTCAATAAAGCGTTTTGTTTCAAACGAGTGCTAATGAGCTAATGTACTGGAATCGAGTGAAGAAAAAAGAAAGCGGGTGGCTGCCGGTGATAGAAGATCCAGCGGGGGACGAGATGGCAGTGCACGAAGTACGTTGTTCGCGGTGTCGCCAATCCAAGGAGATATACTGGAGCTATAGAAGTTACTTGCCTTTATGATAAATAAGTGGAGGTAGCGGGCCTTCTTTCAAGGCCTCGTCGACGGTGTTCACACCTCCTCGGCTGCGCCCTGGGATCTGCTCGCGGCGTGAAAGAAGTGTAAAGAGATGACTTACATGAGGGTAATGGATGGAAGAAAATGCTTTCTCTACAATAATTAATCATTGTTGAGCACTGTTTTCACTACACATAATCTCTCTCTCTCTCTCTCTCTCTCTCTCTCTCGCTACTTCCGACCAGTGTGATCTTTCGATCAACTCCTATGACTCACACTGATTCAGTTCGCGTGTTTGATCCGCTCTCGCCTCCTCGCGCCCTCCACTCAGACAACACTCTCTCACTACCCTCTCACCACTCACTGTCAGTGATCTGTGCTGCGAGTTTGCTCTCACTCTGAAATATACTGTGAAATAACTCAAGTATAGTATGCTAGGTAGCCGGAGCTATCTATACAGCTGAGGAGAGGTTAGTCAAGATTGAAATAAGTTGGCATGATCAGATGTGTTCAATCAGACGAGCACCTATCAGTGTTGTTCTGTGATGCGAGTTGAGTGATGCCGGTTCGAGAAAGGGGGCTGTCCTCTCTCACAATGAGAGCGGTCGGTAATAAAAGCGACCAGCACATTTCGGTGCACTGCAGTATACGTGATATGTAACCTATCATTTCATTCTGTCTACATTTACCCCCTCTTCCAAAGGCTTTATGCTACATTATTCTGTTGTCGTTTGTGCGAGAATTTGAAGGACATGAACTCATAATTCTTTCTTGCCGTGGAATTAGACACATCCATGAAGAAAAACTATCACACTTGGTTACTTTGCAGCAAAATTACAGAATTAGCAGAAGGAATGACTAAAATGCTGGAATCTTGCCTCGCGAGAATCGATGATCATGAACTTTTACAACCACTCGATTTCTTTCCAGCGGAATGCACTGTATGCCGATGGATGATGGGTGTTCGCATCGCCTTGTCATACTCGGTCATCTACGAACAGCCAACCGACTGATTGGACTGGATATGCGACACTCACTCTTCCATATCAGACAGTTGAGGGGACTCAGGAGAGTATGGTGAGTTCTTTGTTTTACAGGTTTATGCGTTTATATTGATTATTTTCTATTGCTTGGTCTGGAGGTATTTATTTATTTATTATTAGAGGCAGAGAGAGAGAGAGAGAGCTGTGTTTTCATTTGTTCACCCGTTCAGTGCCATGCCGCGCACCCTCCTCTCCGCTCTCCTCCTAGCTGTGCTGATTCTGCGCATGTGTTTGATACAGACGAACAATAAGGCGCAGGTATGCAACGAATCAATCAATAACAGATCGGTTATTGGTTAGAATAGTTAGGTACATATAGTACTAATATGGTGTGGATGGTGTAATTTCCATTTCTGCCATTCAATAATCGATATCAGGTCTTCTCGCGCTCGTGGGCGGACCTGTCTCTCTGCTCGGCGCTCGCCATGCACGGAATAATGTCCGCCTTCAATCTCGCAGGGTACTGTAGAATCGACTGAGAGTACTGTAACCGCGTCAATTCAGGTGGAGTCGCGATAGACTAGAGGACGGCATTGGCAAAGCGCTGGTGGCTGCGGGAGTGACTAAGGTAGAGAGAGAGAGAGAGAGAGAGAGAGAGAGAGAGAGAGAGAGAGAAATCGTTCCAGTCTTCTCCCTCGCTCCATCCCTTCCTCATCACCATGTTGCTCTCTTCTCTCTTCTCGGGAGTGCAGTTGGCACTGAGTGTGAAGAGGACGAGCGATCACATAGAGAGGGAGAGGAACGGAACGACACAGTTCAAGGAGGACATGGGCAGGTAGGGGAAACATTAAACAACAACAAACAACAACAACAACAACAACAACAACAACAACAACAACAACTCCAGCTCGTTGGCGCTGTGGAATCTGTTCGGTGCGGATGCCTTGGTGGCAGTCTACTCTGCTCTGGTCTCCGGCCTCGCCCTCTCGCAGTGTGTTCTGACTGCGGGTGCTGTGAAGGCGGGACTAGTGGGTCTGGCAAAGAGAATACGGGCAGAGGAGAAGATGGTGCGTAAACATGTTATAATGATTTTTTTTTCCATTGTACAATGAACACAATCATTACGCTAGATCAAGGTGGAACAGTTATAGATCAACGTAAGAGGGATGATTAAGATGTTTTCTGCTTCCATTCGCTAATGTAGACGGATTGTGGAGAGTTTTGAATGAAGTATGTATTGTTCTTCCAGACTCACAACTCTCTCGTCACTATTTCCCGGCAGCACGCCGCTCTTCTCGAAGTTGTGAAGACTGTCAACGCGTGAGTAAAATATATCAATCCGTAGCTTAGAGACTAATCAAATTCTTCGTATTCTATTAAAAAAGGTTTGTGAACGTAGAAATGACGAGCATCACTTATTCCAGCCGCCTCTCTTCGTTCGTCTCGGGTTCGCTCATGTCATCCGCGGCGGGACAGATACTCGCCATGTTCCTCATGCAAGCATACCCAGTATGAATCGTTCCGGTCTTCCCTGTCTCCCCACCTCTCTCTCTCTCTCTCTCTCTCTCTCTCTCTTTCTCTCTCTCTCTCTCTCTCTCTCTCTCTCTCTTTCTCTCTCTCTCTTTCTCTCTCTCTCTTTCTCTCTCTCTCTTTCTCTTTCTCTCTTTCTCTCTCTCTCTCTCTCTCTCTTTCTTTCTCTCCCCGTCCCTCGCTCTCTCCGTTCCTCTCTCCCCCACTGTCTTACAATGACGTCATTTCAGTCGATGCCGATTGTCTCCATGATCATCACGTCCTCCGCTGCTGCCAGCTGCACGCTGCTCTTCTTCGCTCCGGCTAGTGCGAGCGCGGCAGTCTACGCGGCTGTGAGTCTCTCTCTCTCTCTCTCTCTCTCTCTCTCTCTCTCTCTCTTTCTCTCTCTTTCTCTCTCTTTCTATCTCACTCTCTCTCTCTCTCTCTCTCTCTCTCTTTTCCCCACTCTCACTTTAACTGTAGGTCTTGGACATCAACGAAGCACTACTCGAGGCTCGCTCGATTTGGGAAGGAGAAGATGAAAGGGTGAGGAGAGAGAGAATGAGAGAGAGAAAGAAAGAGAGAGAGAGAGAGAGATAGAGGGAGAGGGAGAGAGAGAGAGGGAGAGAGGGAGTGAGAAAGAGAGAGAAAGAGAGAAAGAGAGAGAGAGAGAGAGAGAGAGAGGGGGAGGGAGGGAGGGAGAGGAAGATTCTCTCAGCTCTCCACGCTCGCATCATCTATGATCGAGAGGAGCCGCGGACAGCGCGTACCCATGCAAGTCATGAAGGCTCTCGATATCAACTGCAACTTCCCTTCCAAGGTAGAGAAGAGAGAGGGGGGTGGGAGAGAGAGAGACAAAGACAGAGAGAGACCACAAAACACTTTCAGGCATTCCTCACCCTCCCTCTGGTCTCATACTGCATTTTCTTCCTGCAGCAGCTTGCTGTTCATTGATTTCACACGTGTTTGTTCGATATAAACACTTCAAAATTTGTCCTTTTCATACAATGATAGCAAAGTGATAGTGATAAAGTTACACCCAGAAAGCGCGCCGCCTCCCTCTCTGTTCCCACGGTCAAAGACGCGGATTGAGTACTAAAACGTGTTTGTCACAATCATAGTCTGAAACATTCTCCTTATTGGCTAGATCGTGGTATAACTTGTATCGGCTGAACCGCTGAACTTTAAAAAAAAACATCGTTCGACTGACTAATAAGTGCGAACTCGCGGAATGTGACTATGAAAAATGAATATTATCTTGTTGGGACTGTTTATTAATAGCAGGAAGAATCATACCCTACGAGAGAAAAACCACGATACATTCAACGGAAACAGAGAACGCGGTGGTTTCGAGCAATTCATCGCCTGGTTCCACTTCTTGCCTTCAGCTCCTTGGTACACTTGTCGTAGCAGCAAACACGCCCTTGTTTGTCATCAGACCGACCGAAGCACCCTCATCGTGTTGATCTCGAGCAAAAAACGTTATTTCTCGCTGAATAGTTGTGTTTCAATGATTTGTCTTTCCGACAACGACCGTCAACTTTCTCTTCATTATTCTCCTATCGTAACCCTAGTCAAGTGGCGTAGATGAAACTATTCTCCTACTGTAACCCAGTACGAGTGAAGTAGGTGAAACTATTCTCTTATCGTAATCTTTAGCGAGTGAAATAGGTAGTGCTTAGTTGTTAGTTGAAACTCAGCGATTTGAAGTGAAACACACACAACTATTCATCAATTTCGCTGATGAGCGAAACTAAACATGGGTAAATGGGTTTCGTACTAGATGCGGCGCAAAACAAGTGAGTGACCACGTGAAATCCTGCAATTCGCACGAAATCACACATTTATGCGATGAATTGAGTTGAAGTGGCAACGTGATCATTTCCGTCGTTCTCATCCGCGGCAAGTGGCTGGCTGGAATGCGGGTGTGTCTCCTCGCCTCGCGCCTGGGAGACGAACCCGCACCTGCCGACGTACGAGTGGATGTGCTCCACGCAACACTCACGGCTACTGACACGATCAACTATCGGGTCAGTGTCATTCTCATGTTTCATCTCACATATTCCTTTCCGATCGTCTTCGCGATTCTCTTCTTCGAAGTTTCGAGAGTGCTGCTGGTAAGGTACACTGACGAGCTGCCAACAGGACTCCGAATCGAGGTAGTGGGAATAGGTTTCAGCCAACTAATGTATTGTCTTCAGTGTGCGCAAGGCATCTTTCTCCTCTCCTCCCCATCTCTGATTGAGAATCGGCTCGACCTCTCCACTTTGACGAGTGACGCGGAGAAGTTGCGGGCAGCGAGCGAGTGGTCCGTGTTTGATTGATATCTCTCTCCCTTTCCTCCTCTCACTATTTCTCTCCTTTACACTATGCTGTACTCTACAGTATCCTTGCAGGATGGACGGGGAGTATGCGAGAACGAAGGCGCGCGCTGATGTTAATCTAATTCATGCTCTCCTATCCTCCCATGTCGACTTGGAACCACCTCAAAACGGTGCTGGGTTACTCTAGCTTGATTCACGTTTACTTAGCTTATTTGGGTCAGGGCTGTCGTAGAGTTTTCAGTGTGGTCTCCTGTCGCCAAAAATGTGGATGACTTAAATCTCAAGCGCTCATCGATAGCGAAACCGGCGGAAACAGCGGTGATCAAGGTACACAAACGAAACTCGTTGCGGATGCAAGTATGTGGAGTTTCAGGTGCATGACCGGCGGTGTTCGATGGTGCGGAGGCAGGAGAAGTTGTGGAGAGAAGGTTGGTTACTCGAGTGCTGTCGATTATACTTGTATAGACGTTCTGAACGACGTGACCCTGGTGGCGAGCGATGGAGAGACGGCAAGGGCGAATCGAAGCATACTCGCCTCCGCGTGCAACTACTTCCGAGCCATGTTCACGGCCTGGCTGAGAGTGTGCAGGGTGAGAGAGGAAGGGAGAGAGAAAGAGAGAGGGAGATTCGTTCCAGACCAAGTCCACCTCCCCTTTCTGTCTGGTCGCACCCTGCGTCTCCTCCTGGAATACATCTACGCGGGTTGTATGCGAGTGAGTGCGACGAGCGGCGTGGATCTGATGCGCGCAGCTGACACGCTCTCCATGGACGCACTTCTCGTAAGTATCTCTTCCGGTTACTAGCGGTCAGTTTTTTCAAGCTATTCCCGATCTGCCCACTCTAACTTGCCTTTCAACCACTTCCAACTTTCTTCGACTAGATTCAAATCACTTCAAACATCAAACTCCTCCTTTCCCATGATCCCCACCTTGATGGATGAGATTGCAGGACGCGGTGTGTGACTCGCTGCGCGGCCTACTCCGCCCCTCCAACCTCCTGTCTGTATGGTCGACGGCCGCTCGAATCGGGCGAGCCTCTCTCGCTGCCGACTGCATACACGCCGCTTGCGTCTACATTCAGGTGCACTCCTTTTGTCTCGGCCTGGCGATAGTCGACTGAAAAGATACACTTATCTCTCAGTCTGGCGACGCTGTCTTTCTCGATGCGCTCGGTGACACTTCCGATATAGACTATCTGCTCATGCTCTATCCAGGTTCATTCGAATACAAGGTATGACTGTTGTTGGTTTTGTTCTTTGGCAAACCCGCATCACCCAGGTGTCCCTGATCTACCACCAGTGGTGTACGCTGAACAGGCTGAAATATGAACTGCCATCTCCCATGAATTCGAGCGTACGAAACGCCACGAAATGTTAGTGATTCCTACGAGCTCGAGTTGTGTGGGTGATTTGCAGGTGTCTCTGCGCTCTCTCGCCGTCTCGTCTCTCGTCCCTCTGTCACAGCCATATGCAAGGTGCATATCTGTGATGAACATGATAAAGTGCGATATTGATTGATTGAAGGATGTGACGGCGTTGTGGGCTGAGGTCGCTCGCGCCCGATCGTATGAGCTCGGAAAGATCAAACGGGTTCGCATCTCGGCCGCCCTATCCGAACCCTTTCTCCTGCTACTCAATGTTCAGGTGAGGCCTTTCACTCTCTTTTTTCGAGAAGGCTACCTGGTCAGGACGAGGCGACTCGCGTGGCGGTGCTGGGTGTGCTGTCTCTGTTCACTGGCGGGGGCTATGGGGGCTGGGAGGGGCGGAAGACTGCGATGCGCGCGCTGCCCCAAGCCACACTCGCCCTCCATCTCGTCGCTACGCCCAACAACGCCGTCGCCGTGGCGGCGCTCCGATACCAACACGACTTGTACAATCACGACGCCAGGTGGACAGGTACGTGCATCTCTCTCTCTCTCTCTCTCTCTCTCTCTCTCTCTCTCTCTTTCCAAACGATTGCTGCAGTTGATGAGCGCCTTGTCGGCTGGTCTTTGCATCGCATCCGACGACGCTCGCCTACTTCCCGAAATCCTCTATCTCACTCCTCGCAGGCGATGCGCGACCTTCACCGACCAGTCCTTCGCACGCTTCATGCGACTGATTCGATCTCTCATCGATCACAAGGTTGAACAAGTTTCTGCCGCATGACTTCAAGACTTGTCTTGTTTTCGGCTGAGAACAACTGGAATTGCAGTAGACCCTATCAGTGATGAGACAAATGCTTTTCCAATAATAAAAAAAAATGCTTCGCTCAGGACGCCAAGGTGTGTGTGGCAGACGAGGAGGACGGGGCGAGTGAGCGCATGAGGCGAGAGGCAGTCGCCGCGGTAGCCCCGCGGATCGCAGTCGAGGACGACAAGGAGGCGCTCAGCCAGATCTGTCAAGTGCTCTCCGGCTGGTTCGACGCGGACAACCTCAGCTGGCGGCAGGTATCAACAATGCGCTTCAAACGGGGTGAATTGGCGGGTGTTGCGAAAGAGTGTCATTTTAGATATTGATTGAGTACGCTGTTCTGGAGAAGATGGCGCGGCGGTGCAGCTATGAAAACCCGCGATTCCGTAGCAGGTACGATATGAGAGACTACACAGTACAGCTTTGCTTCTTTCAGCTACGCCACACTGGTTTGCGAGGTGCTGACAGGTTCGGGATGGTACAACTGGACGGAAGACTTGCAGACCGACGAGCCTCATCTCCATCCCCTCCCTCTCCACCAAGTCGAGCACATCCTCACCTTTCACCTCCCACTCCTCAACTCACTCAAAGTTCGAAATCCTCATTCTCACGTGTTTACCACTTGACGTATATAAGATCTCAGAATGACCGCATCTGGGACGACATTCGCTACAATGCCCTGCTGCCGCTCGTCCGCCTGGCTCCCGTCTATCCCTCTCTCGCCGCCCTTCTCGCACCCTGCCGCGGCGTCGTGGGTGGTCTGCTCTGGTTCATCCACACTCTGACGTGGGAGGAGGACGAAGACGAGCGGATGGAATACCCTGACGCATTCGTTGGCGACGCTCTCACTACCCTTTCACTCGTATGGAACGCGGATGGCGGGTGAGCTCATCTCCTCTTGTCCGTATCATCTCGTTTTCTATCCGGTATCGCGACTCGTTCCGGTCGGAATACGAGGAACGCGTCGAGGACGATGCGTGGTGGTTCAAACGGGACAGGGTCGATGGTCGCTCCGTGCTGCAGCATGTCACTGCTCGATTCGCGAGCCAGGCCGCCGCGTGAGTGGAAAGATACGCAGTGATGAGGAGAGCATTTCAGGTTGCTTGCCGAGATTCACGACGGAAACGAGGTTGCGGGATGAGACACACACTATTTAACACTTACAATATTATCTGAAAGACTCGCGTAAGAACACAGTTTGTTTTACGCGATTTAATGCAAGAAAAGCTCATGCATTTTTATCTATCGGAATAGTTAACAACCTGTTCTTTATGCGATAAAATTGAGGCGATGTGTAACTCTTTTTTTATTATTTTTTTTTTGGTATTGCGTTTATCTCGCTACTCACTGAGAGTACCAAGGATATAGCCGTACCAATTGTTCTCAGCCGAAAACAAGACAGAGCCTTGGATTATAACGACTGTGAGAACTAGATTAGTTCAACCAACGTGCTATATAAGCACGCTAGTCGATAAAAAACTGTTAGTAGGATCAATTCAATTCAATTCAATTCAACATTTATCCGGTATCGCATTATGTGATCATAACTCAAAACATCAATCATTCACAGAGTAGCGCCGGGAAGCAAAATTCTTCCATCTTGTCGCATCAGCGTCCGCGGCCACACTCTTCCATTCCTCCTCGAGGGTCCTCCTATTGGTCTGGATCGTCTTCTTGAATTCGTCGCTCCACTGTAGATGGGGGCGACCGGCCTTGCCTTTCCTTGGCGGGTTCCAATCGATCACGCGTCGCGTCCATCGGTCGTCGTTGCAAGTCATGATGTGGCGGGCGAACCTCCACTTCCTTGATCTCGCCTCGCACAGCACGTCTCGTAATCCCGTCAGTCGTCGTATATCCTTGCACGGCACTTTGTCCAGCAGAGTCAGCCCGAGCATCTTTCGTTCCATTCGTCGTTGGACAGTTCTCAGCTTCTGCAGGTCTTCTCTCCTTAGACTCCATGTCTCGGCAGCGTAGGTGAGCGCGGGAAGAACTGCCATCCGAAATACTTTCCTCCGCAGTCGCATCGGCGCACTCTTCAGCGTCAGGAACTGGCTATGGCGGAAGAAAGCGCCCCAGCCAGCCTGTATCCTCCTTGTCACCTCCACTCGGTCGTCAGCCAGAAAACTAAGAGAGCGGCCCAGGTAGACGAATTTGTCCACGTACTCCACTTCTCCTCCGTCCAGTCTAATGCTCTTCTTCGGTCCGTTGCTCATGACCACCGTCTTCTTCCTGTTCACGTACAGCCCGTAGTCGCTGCTCTTCTCCGCGAGTTCCTCCAGCATCCTTTCTGCAGCCGAGGCCGAACGTGCAAAAAGGATGATGTCGTCAGCATAACAGAGATGAGTCAGCCTCTGTCCTCCAATGTCCAGTCCGGCTCCAACGAAGTCGAAGTCCACCTTATGTGACACTCCGCGTTTTTGGACAATCTGCGCACACCAGACTCACATGCAAGAGTTTGAAACAGTGGTGGACAATCTGCGCACATGACGAGGTTGACCCTTTTCAGCCAGGTATTGTCTTGTGGACATTCTGCGCACATTGTAATCGTGCGCTCTATCCGACTACCGTATTACCAACCGATTGTCTCGTTGTGCACCAGCCACACCACATTGCTGCACAACGCAGCACCTACTGTTTTCAGTTCTCGTTTTCCCGCGCATTTTTGAAATTTATTTGTTTACGATACGTATGTGTTTACTTATTTTAATTCTTTGTTGAACAACTTCTTGTTACCTTATAACGGCATTTTATCAAGACTCACTAATTTGACGGTTTCATCAGTTGAGTTTCACGTTAGAGTCGTTCCGTTCGAGTTGTTATCATTTGTGCAGAACGTGTTTTGTTATATTTTCTTTTGTATTATGCTTCAAACAGTGATTGCATAATGAAAACTTCTCCAGTAATCATTGCAGTTGTGTTGCCGTCTGATAACGACATGTTCATCGTCGACGTCGTCCGTCCGTAGATGATCAGCTCGCACCACGGAACAGGTCTGTTCAACGCGTTTCTATTAGTTTGTTCTTTTTTTAAACCACTTTTTTTAAACGTACGCCTTCTTGTAGTCAACAAAGACGAGGTACAGATGGATGTTGTGTCGGTGGGCGCGGTAGATCATGACGCGGCAGGCGAGAATCTGGTCGGCGCACGAGTAGCCGGGTTGAAAACACGCTTGCTCCGGGTGCTGGTGGTCGTCTAGGGTCGGGCGAGAATGAATTGCACGAACAGCTTGAGAATCGAAAAGGATACGGAGACGATCACGGGTCGGTAGTTGCCGATGTCCTGACTGTAGTCCTTCTCGAAATACAGCGAGATGAGCGAGTCGGCCATTTTGTCCGCCTCTTCTCCTCCCTCCACACAGCGGTTGAGCAGCGAGACGATCATCTCGAGCATGCCGTCTGGCGAGTGGAGAAGCATCTCCGTTGACACATAATCGGAGCCAAGAGAGAAGTTCCGTTTCATAGAGAAAAATACGCTACTTACCTCTTCCAGTGTGAACGGGGCGGAAAACGAGTTGACGGTTCGAGTGGGGCCGTAGTGTCGCAAACAAGCGGTTGTTATACGCCACGATGATCTCCTTCACCTTGCGACCGTCCTGGCCGTCCAGCTCGCGATGCCCGTCTGCATAGAGAGAAGGCGTTGCTGGAACATGCGTTGCTGGAACGACGGTAGTGCTGTCCGTTGCGAGAGCCGCAAGAGACGATGAACGGTGAACAGGGTGTTGGCAGCCCTCCATCCCTCCTCATCCATCCACTCTGCGAGTGTAGCCAGAGTGATTGTGGGGCAGGTAGACGGAGACGAGGTGGAGAGTAGTAGGCGGGCAGATATTTGTGTATGATGTGTATTCAGTTATCGTTACAATGTATATAGTTTAGGTGTGCTGCGCATCGCCAGCGCGAATCTGGGCGAGGGTGAGGGGCCTTCTCTCCTGCTCATCCCATGGGGAACACATGGTTAGTTGCTTCTGTGCGTTGGATATAAAGTATAGAGTGTTGTAGATTGTTCCCGCTGAAGACGTGGAACCCGGCGACGTGGAGACGAGGCGCGCGGCCCAGGCGGGCGGGGTGTACTGGGACGAGAAGGTTCCAGACAACAACTGGGAGATACTAGTGAGTCAATCCAGCCCTCGATTTATTGATGTAATGGTTTACTGGTGTTGTAGCTGTCATTCATGAAACGTACTATGTTGGTTTCAATTCCTCGTTGGATTTGTACATTATGGTAACTTTCATTTACAGATCTCCTTGGCTACCATCTCGAGGATGTGCAGGTGCAAGAATGGAAGGGACAGAAGACCGACAATTGGTTAGATAATGTTGCTGAACAATAAACTTTACTTTTGTGATTAATTGTGTTGCGTCGTTGGGTGTTATGTTGGATCTGATTGTTTATCTGTTTTGTTTAGGAATGATTGAGTCTCGGGATTGATGTAGACAACCCGCATACTCTAGTTATTTCATGCACTCGAATTGGTGATCCCGTTCGTGGCCGCTAGCTTCTCTCGCCGTTTTCAGAAGGTTCAGCATGATTAGATTACAAACTATCGGAAATACTTTCAGTCTGTTACAGTATGGATTATCTTTTAAAAGTACTTCTGTAAAAAGTGTTGTTTGAGTTAACCTGATTCAAGAAAAGCGCATGCATATCTAATTTATTAATAAATCAAATCGTAAACACCTGAACATGAAAACTAGCACAAACTTGCTATTTCAAAGAGTACGCTTTCGGCAGAGAGTCGGAGAGCATTTAGCCGCTCTATCGGCCCGACCGCGCAACTCGCGTGCTTCGCGGTTTGAGTTTAACTAACACGGGCAGCTTGCGCACCCGTCTTGGCGTAATCGTATGAAATCGTGGCCATATACACAGTTTTTCATGCTGGTTCCAGTAAACGTTTTATGCATGCGCTTTTGTTGAATTGAGTCAAGACAAACTGGTTATCTTTACGCAAGTACCTTTAAAAGATAATTTCGTTTTCGTTATATCGTTATCGCTCAAAAACTCTGATTTTCTGTCCTTCATTTAGGGGAAATCTGGAAAACGTTATAACTCTTTTCAAAACTATACTACAGCTTCCAATTTTAAAAAGAGGGTGCCTCGATTTCATGTCTGTCCGTCAGTCCGTCTGTTTGCAAAATTTCTTATTAGAGTACTTTGAGTAGCTAGAAGCTATGAGGATGATATGATATATGAGATGATATGATAGCTATGATATTTGATTTATACCACAAAGTGAAAGTGTAAAGAAATAGGAAAGTTTGTTCACACACTAACCCCGCCCCTTTTAGCATTGGGTCAAGGTGGTTGAAATGTCGTGTGCGCAGAATGTCCAAAACCCGACAGAAATTCGGACAGTATGGCTCGTGGGTTCGGTTGGTCTGTGCGCAGAGTGTCCATGATTGCGTTGCCCGCAGTACTTTGGGAGAGGCCTTGAGTGTGCGCAGAGTGTCCAATAACTCAAAGTGTCCTCCTACCCGAAGTCCATCTTGGCACAGATTTCAGCAAGCACGCAGTTGAACAGATGAGGAGATAGCGGGCAGCCTTGGCGCACACCTTTCTTCACTTCGATTTCGGCCGGTGTCCCTCGAACGTTCAGCAGTCGAATGTAGGCGGGGTGCACTCCACATCTCTTCAGCGCAAGCCACGTGTCGTTGTGCTCGATGGAGTCGTAGGCCTTGGCAAAGTCCACGAAAACCAGGTAGCCGTGGTATCCGTGGCGATAGAGTTTGTAGATCACTTCTCGCGTCACCAGAATATGGTCGTTGCAGCTGAATCCTCTCCGAAAGCCGGCCTGCTCCAGCGGCTGCTGCGCCTCCAAAGACGGTTGTAGTCGAGCGAGCACAGTCCGCATTAGCAGCTTCAGCAGCGTCGAAGACACAGAGATCGGTCTGTAGTTGCCGATGTCGAGTGGGTCGCCCTTCTTGTACAGCAGCGATACCAAGGAATCGGCCATGTCGTCAGCGATCCTCCCTCCAGTGAGACAGGTGTTGAACAGCGCGGCAACGTACTCCAGTAGTATCGGCGGCGCGTACAGCAGACTCTCCGTAGATATCCGGTCAGGTCCTCGAGCGACATTCCTCTTCATAAGCACCAGAATGCGACGAATCTCCTCGGCAGTAAACTCTTCCGGTAGCGGTTCATCCACGTCGAACGGCGGGAACGGCAGCCAGGCAGTGTCAAAGAGAGCGTTGTAGAAGAGCCGGATAACTTGGCAGACGTCAGCGGGGCGGGTGGCGATCGTGTCGTCGACGGCACGTAGGTGTCCCATCAACGTCCTCGAGACCTCCTGTCCTCGCAGCGCCTTCCTTGATGCGATTCCTCTCCGGTATAGTGCTATGTGGCGTCTCTCCAAATCCTTCTCGATGGCAGACCGAATTGCCTTGTTGGTCAGTGTCAGCGAAATGCGGGAAGCCGAGTCGTCCTTTCCTAGCAGCAGTCTCCTTTGCCTGAACAGCTCCATAGTAGCATCTGACAGGCGCGGATCGGGCGGCGTGAATGTTGAAGTGATCCATTCCGCGTCCTTCACTGCGTCGCACAGGGTACGGTAGTGTACCGTAGCATCCGACGAGCGCGGCAGCGTCGTCCTCGACAACAAATCTCCAATCTCCTTTCTGTATTCTTTCCAGTTCATTTTCTTAGCACGTCCACGTCCACGGTTAGTAGGATAAAACACCGTAACATGTAACTATTATAAAATATAAGATCAAATAAATTGATCTCTATATAACTTATACAAGTGATTGGAGGAAGTTTGTTTACTATTTCGATAGATAACACTCTTTTGCTTTGTCACGCTGATGAATAGTTGTACTTGAATGTTCGTCTTTCCGACAACGACCGCCGGGCGTCGGTCGCATTGGTTGTAGCAGCACAGACGACCATCTCTCTCTCGTTTCCTTCCAGATCCCCTCTCAGATACGACTACCAGTCCACGCACCCATCTGAATAGAAACTGTTCCATGGCTCCGCCTCGAACAAGACTGACTCAATAATCCAGACTAACGGAATAGTAGAGAGCCAAACCTATAGCCTGTTCCAGAGAGATGATTTTCTTAGCACGTCCACGCGATATGTGGCCGGGAAGTCGTAGGTCTTCTGCACACCGCCGCTCGACACGCTCACCGTGACGGTCTGAAGTGACAGATGGTTATGGTGTGGTCTCTTCAAACACAAGCCCTTCAAAGGGCCTTCGGGCGCCTTCGTCGGCAGTGTCCCTCATGGCCGCCTTCTCTCTGGGATGGCAGGTGAGCGAGTGCTGCACCACAGGCGGCCTGTAACGGACAACATTGGCGATAGTTTTCGATACACTGCGCTTGCAGCTCAAAATACTGCACGCACCATATGCCTCTTGCACGCAATTGCGAAACCTCAACACGTGTACGTGGCTGAATCTCATGAAGACTAGAGGCCAGACTCGTATCTTTTAGAACATCACTATACAGTGAAAACAAGATGCTGCTGTCGTAGTGACGTCCCTCGTGTTTGTTTCCCGCGTTTTCCCTAACCACGAGTGTTGCGAAACTGTGTGGATTGTGGAAAAGTGGGCATTCATTTTTGGGAACTGCACTCTGCACATTTATCTAATTGTTGAGTATATTTAATGTAACAAAAACGAGAAACATAATAATAACAAAAAAGAAAAAGAAAACGTCAATTGCGTACACATCTGGTAAATATAGATTGATAAACAAACAATGTAGTGGACACTTCAACAGCGAATACTAATAGTAACGATACAACGTAATACGGGTACTTCAAATAATGTGTACACAGAAAGTGAGGTCTGACCACCTCCTCTCCTCCTCCATCTTCTCGTTCTTCTCCACTGCTCCTCCTCTCACTGCTCCACGCGCTTTCGGCGAGGGAAGCACGTCGTCTGCATCGAAGCAATCGCCGACTGAGCCTGAATGGGAGGTTTATATCTCCCCCCTCCCTCACTCTCTCTTCCTCTCCTTCTCCTTCACTCTCTCTCTCTCTCTCTCTATCTTTCTCTCTCCTTTTCTCAAACCAGCAGAGCAAATCACGGTCACCTTACCGTCACTTTAGCTAAAGTGACGGTAAGGTGACGGTCAGATTGCGGTCACTTTAGACGCTAAAGTGACGGTCAGATTGCGGTCAGATTGAAAGGGGCGGGGCCAGTGCGAGTGGCGGGTGACGTCATCATCACTCATTAGTGCGTAAACAAAGTGGAGTAGTTGACGTTGAACGAGTGGCGCCGCTTCCACTTCTTCTTCCACGTCTTCTTCGTTGCCAGAATCGTCATCTTCATCGTCGTGGACCTACCGACTCCCGACTTGGGAGACGCGGGCGCGAAAAACACATTTCGTGACGGACCACCACGCTGAAGGTGGATGGGGATGCGTCCACGACGATGAAGATGACGATTCTGGCAACGAAGAAGACGTGGAAGAAGAAGTGGAGGCAGCGCCACCCGTTCAACATCAACTACTCCACTTTGTTTACGCACTAATGAGTGATGATGACGTCACCAGCCACTCGCTCTGGGGCTCTGGCCCCGCCTCTTTTCAATCTGACCGCATTCTGACCGTCACTTTAGCGTCTAAAGTGACCGCAATCTGACGGTCACTTTAGCTAAAGTGACCGTCACTTTACCAATGTTTTCCTGAGAGGTCGCAACCTGAAATTCCAGTATCGTCAGGTCATCCCAATTCAAAGTTAATCCACACCTCCTACCCACCTTCTCCCTTCTCCTTCCACTTCCTCCTTTCTGCTTCTCGTATCCACTCGCCCGTCGCTCCGCATCCTCCACCACAGTGCGAGTCCGCGACTAGGAAGGGACAATGTATCATTTATGAACCGTGAACTATAAAACAAATACCTGTCCTCGCTGCTTGTAATTGTTCGAGACCGTCTTCCCCTGTCCCTCCTCTCCTCCCTCCTTGCTCTCGCTGTCAGTGTAGCTGATGTCAGTCAGATCCTCACCCTACAATTCAATGAGTCAAAGGTATTCAGTCAAATGGAATCACATACATTCCGTTCCTCTCCCTGCATCTCGACATCTTCTCCACTGGATATCCTCTCTCGCCTCCTCTTCTCTGGCGACAAGTCACTGTCCCCACGAGGGTGGCTCCCTCTCGCTCCTCCCTCCTCCACCATCGTCTCCCCCTTGGTCTCCTTATGTCTCCCCTTCCAGTCGGGGAAACACTCTTTTTGAAGAGAAGCGAGACGAGAAGCGATCTGATAATGATATAAATGAATGAATTTGAGAGCCTTTGGGTACCTTTGGGTCTCTCCTATGGCTGACGAGACGAGCGCCCGCGGTGCACTGGGCAATGTGACATTGTGTGTTGCCATTATCTGAAAAAAATGTACGTGACAATAACAAGTACGAACTTGAACACTCACTGTTGAATCCACGACCACAGGCGGAGCAGCTGTAGATGCCGGGAGGAGAGAGGTGAATGTCCGCATGATTGAATGTGTTGCGCACGTGAGCGGGACATTTCTGAATTCGAGATCGATTTACGTCGCCCTGGTCGAAAAATGAAAAATGTTGCTAATAATGTGAGAACAAAAAATTAAAAGGATACAAGAGTAATATATCTCACACGGCACTTGACAGTCCGCCGCTTCTCTCCGCGCTCTCCGTGTGCCCCGAAACAGCGAAGAATGATGGCGTTGCAAGACTTGATAGACTATAAAAAGTGTCACACCATTGTCACATTGTCTGTATTCATATACGATATACGGACCTTGTCTGTGCGCAGATCCACGTACGGCTTCTCTCTGTTCTTCCGAATGCTTCCATGAGCATCTCGTGCGTGTTGCCACGCGTTATGAGACCCTCAAAGTACCGTTTTTTACAAAATGAACAAAAAGAAAAGAAAAAGAACATCTTACGATTTGTTCTACAGGTGCACAATTTGCACTTGTACAGCGATGGCCCATCGTAGTGAGCCAAAGCGTGCTTGAGAAGGTAGTTTGTTTGATTGATTTGGATGACCTTCTTGCACCCAGCGAACTGAAATTGGAAATCCCGAATGATAACTTGACACGAGTTGCAACACACCAGACACTTGTACGTTCCGTGCAGCAGCCGTCTACCGAGTTCCTTCACACGCCCCGCCAAATCCTATAATATCACCATATCTGCGTAGAGAGTAGAGAAACAATCACAACACATACCTTGTCACCCTCCATCTTCATCATCACATTCTCCATCTCCTCCTCCTCTTCCTTCTTCTCCTCCTCCTCCCGAATCGAACCATGACTCTGAAAAGACAGATGAAAGCACGACATCTGCAATCACTACCGTATCGTCGTCGCTCTTCTCGAATGTCTCGTCGGAGTTCCGGTCAGAATCGATTGATGATCTGAAGATTGAAACATGAACACAGACGATTGTGTCAAACCCACTCATCGTCCGTCTTCTCTCCCTCCCCCTCCTCCCTCTTCCTCTTCCGGTTCCCACGCAGCCGACCCGTCTCCCACCCTCCCTCGTCGTCAGACTCGCCAGTCTCGTCGTCGGAACTGAAAAGGTAGAATGAGACCATAAATATCAGTTATATACTCACTCGTCTTCCCCCTCCTCTCCCTCCTTGTCAGCCCGCTTCCTGCGAGTCACCCCCTCCTCCTCATCGCTCGTCTCTCCTGTCTCCTCCTTACTAGAGTGGACGGAGTGCACCGGTGGTCTGCAGTACAAACATGAAATGAGAGGATTCTACCGAAACTCACTCTTCCCCCTGTTCCATTTCCTCCTCTCCATACTCGCTCGTCTCGTCCGTCTCTCCTCCATTCGTGCAGTCGGAATCCACCCGGCACCTCGAATACAAAACATGCAATCAATCGATCGTATGCAACTCACTCCCACTCTTCTCCCTCCTCTTCGATCATCTCTCTAATCCTTCGCCCCTCTCCACTCTGCCTCTCTGCCACAGCTCTCTCCTCCCCCCATTCGCAGTCACTCGATTGATCCGATTTCATCGGAGACCTGAACAAGAAAATGGCATGATGATATAGGTTTTCGACTCACTGTTCCATCGGCTGTGCATCCTCTCGCTCCCGCAGTTGGGGCCACATCAAGTCCACTACGTCTTCCTCTTCCTCCTCTTTCTTCACTCCGAAACACGCGAGAACGAGCTCCCAGATGGAGATCCAGGTCTGCAAACTCTCTCTCTCTCTCTCTCTCTCTCTCTCTCTCTTTCTCCCTCTCTCTCTCTCTCTCTCTCCCTCTCTCTCCACCTTGTCGCTCCTGCGGTCCTTGACTGCTTCCTCTGGCGGATCCGCATCCGAGTGGCACTGCTCCACATGCTGCCGAACTGATTTGCGAACTGAACGAGAAATGTTTTTTTACGATTAGAAATTCCCATATCCGAGGTTCTGTCGGTTTCAACTAATTACGAACAACATGGCAATTTATGGACGGACGGCAGCCGCGACAACTGACAACTACGTTTATAATTATGAAACATATGTAATGTAGAAACTAACCGTTAGCCTTGAAAGGACAGAGTGTGCAGCGGAAGAGAGAGCGTCCCTTGTAGTGGTGGACAGCTGCATGTCTCCCAAGGGCGACAAGAGAGCATGCAGAGACGACGGGAGACAGACAGCCAGGAATCTGAAAGGAAGAGAATGAGGGGGGAGGGAGAAAGAGAGAAAGAGAGAAAGAGAGAGAGAGAGAGAGAGAGAGAGAGAGATGCTCACCCACCTTGCACTTTGTCTGATGCGGGAGAGACAGAGCGAGTTGAAGAGCGGCCTCCCGCAGTCGCTGCCTCTCCTCCTCTGCTTCTGTCGAACCCTTCTCCACCGGCCTCTCGCAATCACGCATCGGATCCTGCACAATAGTAATGCAGCAGTATACCATACAGTTGAACACACTCACCTTTTCAGGTGCACCCTGTCTTTCCTCCACCTGCGCTCGCCTCCTCTTCCCCTCTCCAATCGGGTCGTCTCCTCCCCGCTTCTTGGTCGTCTCGCGAGTCTCCTCTCCCTGCAAATTCACAAGACATTAGGGTGAGGTGTGTGTGCTGCAACCAACCATTCCAGTGTGATTCATCTTCTGTGCGATGTTCTGGCCATTAGAATCGACCCGCTTCCTCTTCTTCCTCTTCTTCCTCTTCTTCTGGTTCGCCTAGGAGCATACAACATGCAATGAACAAAGCAATATATGAACTCATCCTACCTTCGCAGTGACGTCATCATCCTCCAGCATCGAACCACGACTCTGAAAAGACAGGTTAAATTATGGCATTTGCAATCATTACCGTATAGCAGTCGCTCTCCTCGTATGTCTCATCGGAATCCCTGTCGGAATCCACCGATGATCTGAAGTTCAAAGTATGAAATCGAACGATTGTGTCAAACTCACTCATCGTCTGTCTCCTCTTCCTCTCCCTCCTCCTCCTCCCTCTTCTTCATCCTCTTTCCACGCAGCCGGCGCGTATCCCATTTTCCCTCGTCGTCAGACTCGCCCGTCACGTCGTCAGAACTGAAAAAAATAGAATGAGACCATGACAGCCATGTCAGTCATATCTATACTCACTCGTCTCCCCTCTCCTCTCGATGGACAGCCGCAGGCCTCCGAAGTCTGCCCTCGTCTGCTTTTGTCGAACCCTTCTCCAGCGGCCTCTCACGATCACGTATCGGCGCCTGCTTGTATTGGCTGTGGGGGACGACGGTCTCCTTCTCCAACTCCATCCTCTGCTCCTGCTCCGGGATGGCGTCCTCCTCCCTCTCCTCCTCCACATCATACATCTCCGTGTCCTCCTCTTTCACCGCCTGCGCTCCTTGCGGCGTCTCGTCGTTCTTACTGAAAAACGCATAAAAATGTATAATGAATAGTTCATGTATAAGGAAAAACACCTACCGCTGACTCGTAGCATCGTGGTCCTCGTCGTCGCTGCTCAGAGTGATGCAATCCGGATCAACCTAGAATACGGAAAATTGACAAAAGAGAGAGAGGGGAGAGAGAGAGAGAGAGAGAGAGAGAGAGAGTCTTGCTATGTACGCTCACCTTCACAATGACCTCGGAACCAGGTTCCTGAAAAACAACATCAACATGAAATCTGTTCAAAGGTTAAATGAATCAAGAATGAAGACTGCTCACCTGTTTCACTCGACCCTGTCCATCGGCCGTGGCGACGCGAGCTGAAATTGGTGTGATCTCTCTCTCTCATCTCTCTCTCATCTCTCTCCTCTCTTTCCTCCCTCTCTCCTCTCTCTCTCCTTTCTCTCTCTCCTCTCTCTCACACCTCTCAGCTCTCGCATCTGCTCCTCCATCTTCTCCCGCTCTTCGAATCTCGCCCGCTGCTCCTCTTCCCACCGCTTCTTCCAATGAGACGCGTCCTCGACGTGCTTGTCACCTGAAGCAATGATACAATATCATGTTACTGTATAAATTACAAACTCTCTCCACCCACCCCTCCTTCTCTCCCCGCGTCGCTTGCGCCTCTTCTTTCCGAGCGTGGTCATCGACTGATCCTCCGACGAAATCTCATCGCTGATCGAATCCTGCAACAGATAATGAATCTGAATCAGAATCGGAGATGTATCCGGCATCGTTCCAGAACGGCGAGACAAGCACTCACCTCGTCTCGGTTCGTCTTCTCCCCGGAAGAGAGCAACGGCGAGTTTGCTGCCATCTGGATTTATCACATGGAAACATTGTGCAACCACGTCTCAATCACACTACTTCCAATCTTAAATACTTTCACTACATCGATACATGCTGGGTGATTACAATGACTATTCAAAAGTCTTCCATGCATTCACACACCGCTCACCTTCTCCTGTGCCGCGTCCTTTTCCATATCTCCTCCTCCTCCCTTTCCTCCTCCTCCTCCTTCCAGTGTCGTATTGGTAGTGTTATTCATCTGAACATTTAAAACCATGGGAGAAACAATTGGTTCACAAAAGATATTTCCACGGTACAGAAACCGTTCAGTATTGGCCAACACAATTACGCGCAATCGGGAAAAAAAACTGTTTTATCAACATCAACAACTGTACAGCAAACAATACGCAAAATAAAATCTTCCAATATAAACTGAGTACGGCAAGTGACGGAAAAAAAACACTAATGTAACGATACAACAATAGAGTGAACACCACTCACCCACTCGGCAGATGCGTACGCAATCTGATTCTCCTAGTCTCCTAGTCTCCATACGTACCTTCTTCTCCTGCTTCCTCCGCACACATCCGCGGCATCACATGAGCGCTCAGAGGAGAAGCATAGCCGTCTAATGCGAAACACTTCCCCTGCCACCTGAACAAATCGATTACCAGGCGTCACGAACCATTGCGAAATCGCTGCGTGATTGCGAGCGAATCTGAGTAGGATTCATTGCTGGAAATTGCTCCGGAATCAATTTTTCTCCGGAACTTCCTTTTTTTGGAAGGCATTTGCTCTCTTCTCTTCACACCCTCCCCCTGTCCACTCACTGTTCGTTCGGAACTGCGAGCATCCACTCTCCTTGCACCCGAACAAGATCGGGTGTGCTAGGTGAAGGTAGCTGTGACGGGGACGGCTGCCGGAAAACACACTCACTCGCACACCTGCAAGCGAAACATATTCCAACTTTTGTATGACGCAAGCAAAGTGGGCCGGTAACATCATCAAGTCGATCATCATGATCTATATTAGCCACTCGCTTCTTGGCTAATTGTAAGATATGGCCATTCTCTTCCAAACCAGTCTTTCCACCATTGCTCATTCATAGTGAATGATGAAAAAGTTTAAAACAAAACCAAAGAGTTGTTTTCATTGCGATCACGATAGTATTCAGTCCGTTCGAAACCGGTTCACAAGTCTTGAAAACGATGTTTGGTCGCGTTTCGAAGAAACAGAATGCTAGTTGAACGATGTGATTTGCAAAAAAATGGAAATGCCCGCGCGCACCTCCGTTCCCGGCGGCATCGCCTTCAGAGCCACCATGTAGATGTGCGCCGACGTGGGGTGCACAGGTTGCGCACCGACCTGCAACGCTCTCCCTCTCTCTCTCCCTCTCTCTCTATGTATCTCTCTCTCTCTCCCTCTCTCCACTCACGTCATCGGCATGCAATTAGGCCAGTAGCTGTGGCTCATGAACCGCGCGGCGTTGCCGATCCGGAACGGGTCTATGTGGTACTCCACCGACAGCTTCTGCAAGACGCCGAATCAATCGATAAATAAATATGTAATGTAATGCTCACATCAATCGACAAGGATAGTCATTCATCAATAATCCAAATTGCTCTATTACTAAAGGAAAGTCGAACATGGAAATGCTGTACGGAAATGGGAAATACAACAAATACATAAATAAAGAGCAATAGAGAGAATACTCACGGCTCTCATCAACGATGACATTAAAGATGGAGGGGTTGAGATCGACGAGCTCCTTCTTGAAGACGTTGAGGTTGCACAGCGCCTGCGGCTCATCGCGCATGTCAGCCAAGAACTTGCCCACATAGCGGATCCGAATCTGAAGGAAAACACATGAACACATCAGAAATCATTATTTGCGACACAACAAAAAACACGTACAGGTTCTCAACCGGCGACGGCGTAGCAGACGCGAGCACAAAGGCGGCCGCCGATGCGTTCAGCTTGTGGGTGGGTGGGCATCGCGGCAGCTATAGGCATCTCAGCTTGGACGGACTCCACATTATTCCGCGCAGAAATCGTAGCCGCCTGAACAACATCGTCAAAATGAAACATACCTTGTCGCTGCACTCGAGTGTGACGGCAGGAGCTCTCTCGGGAAGAGCAGCAACGGGGGCAACGGGGGCGACAGGGACAACGGGGGAGGTAGGCGCCATAGCCGAGGGCGGAGAGGCAAAGAGGGCGCCGGAGCACCACCAGCGCCAGTCTGCGCACTCGCAAACTCGTCTCGGTTGGTGAACGAGGGAGAGAAAGAGAGGAGAGATGCCCACCCACCTTGCACTCTGTCTGCTGCGGGAGACAGGGCGAGTTGAACAGCGGTGTCCCGCAGTCGTTGTCTCTCCTCCTCGATAGTAGGAAGGGAGTGCACATGGTAGAAGCTGCTGGGCTAGGAAGGAGCTGCTTTTGCCGGAGTTGCACCGCATGAGGAAGGAGTTGCACGTTGATCAGTTTAGTAAAAGAATAGCATTTTTGCACAACGTTTGACACAGAAGGGTGTTTTCGACCGTATTGGATCGAGTACAGTAGCATGAAACTGTACCAGCCGGAGATCTGCATTCACTAGTGAACTGATGTTTAGCTCATATCGAGGATTGATGCACTCTTATGGTACTAATAAAGATCGTACACCTGATTATACTGTAATATATGCGAAACACACATCGCACTTTTCATGTAGGCTGATCAATGTTCTGTTTCCGCACCTAAACCTTTATGTCTACTGGCATAATATCTATATCTCAATATGCATTTCTAGAAGGCTGTAGTATTAGAACTTCTTTGTATATGATATTGTGAACATACAATACATCATAGAGATAATATATGCATAAGTATGCTATGTTTCGACACTACTAGAATAGTTCAAGTGCAACTCCTTCCCCTAGTAGTGTAGCTCCTTCCGGAGCAGCTTCTACCATGTGCACTTCCTTCCTCCTATCCTCCTCCTCTGCTTCTGTCGAACTTGTTCAAATCGTCTCTCCTTTTCACATACCGGTTCCTATAAAATAGTTGATCAAAAGTGATACAGGTCAACCACTCACCTCATTATGTACATCCTGTTTCTCCTCCTCTTGCCTCCTCTTCTTCTCTCCAATCGGGTTGCCTCTTCCTCTCTTATTCTCCGCGGTCTTCTCGCGAGTCGCGAGTCTCCTCTCCCTGCAAATTCACAAGACATTAGGGTGAGGTGTGCGCACTTAACCAACCCTTCCAGCGTGCTTCATCTTCTGCGCGATGTTCTGGTCATTGGAATCGACCCGCTTCCTCTTTTTGTTCTTCTTCTGACTCACCTAGAATGATATAGTCGACTAATCAATACATGAACACATACTACCTCCGAAGTGACGTCATCGTCAGCCGTCGCATGCGCGCGCTCCCGCCTTCCACCTGCGCTCTTCTGCAGATTCTCCCGAATCACAAATTGTTATCCAATCGTGATCACGACACATACCGCAGCCGCCGTCGTCTCCTTCTTCTCTCCTCCCGGACCGGACTCGAACCCGATACTCGCCCCGTTGCCAGCAGACTGCACCAGCTGAAACGTACACTCCCCAGTCGTACCTGTCTCCTCATCCACTTACCTGTGCAATGTCCACGTAGACAGCTCTCCAGTCGGCGGTCCGAGAGACGTCGATGGTGGCTTCGTCGCTGTTCTGCGAGACACCGCAGCCATGCAGGAGCACGAACTAGATGGCATCGATCGATCGATATCCGCCCGCATGACTCACCCTTACCAGCTGCTTGTTGAAGTCGATTTTGTCGTCGGGAATCGGCGACGGGCGGTCAGGAGACGTGGCGGATCCGTCATTCTAAATGAAACAATAGGATCTGACCAAACAAACGCGCAGCAAACGAAATCGATTCCGCGCAAACTCGACTGTCTCACAATTCGTAATCTGTTGGCTTGCCGGCTGACTAAGTGACGTCAATATGAGCACTATTGATGTGTATTCCAAATAGTATCGAGCATTAAAAACGGAAATTAAAAAAAGAACAAATACAACGTAATCGAAAACGCACAATATAAAACGCTGAAAGACACTTAGAAAAACGGCATCGCAACGTGTTGTGACGTCACTTTTCCTGTCCTTTTTCGCGCCTTTTTTCGCACGGGACAGAGATGGCATCGATTCGATTGGTGCGGCACATTCATCATACTACCACAGTTGAAAACGTAACATAAACAAATAACACATTACTAAAAGTTCTGTGATAGAATACGTGCAATAGGAAGGTAGTAGCTTATTAGATCAATAGTAATGTTACTCAAAAAGGGAAAAGAGCGGACACCTTTCTCAAACCAGGTCGTGTCCTGAAATTCCAGTTTAGTGAGGACATCTCATATCAGTGCATGGAAACCTTTCACTCACGCGGCGTGCGCGTGGCTGTCTCTGTCCGATCGCCGACTTGACATCACCGAGGCATCGACGGAAGCGAGTCGTGCCCTGGAATATCAAGTGAATGTCGACTCCTTCCACACTCCACCCATCTTCGTCCGCCGCTCAGCGTCCTCCATCAGAGTGCGAGTCCGCGTCTGGAAAGGGGCATTGCACAATCTTTTGTGTATAGACTATCAACCATGTCCAGTCCTTGCAGCTTGTCCGACACTGCCTTCCCCTGTCTCTCCTCTCATCACTCCTCGCTCTCACTGTCAGTGTAGCTGATGACAGTCAGAGCGTCATCCTGCAGTTCAATGAGTCAACTTATTTAGCCAATTGGAATCGCATACATTCCGTTCCTCTCCCTGCGTCTCGACATCTTCTCTGCTGTGCATCCTCTCTCGCCTCCTCTGGTCATTAGTAAATCATACAACATATACAACATACCATCATACAATCATACTATCATACGATCATACTACGGTATCATACCATCATACCACCATACCACCATACCACCATACCACCATACCACCATACCACCATACCACCATACCACCATACCACCATACCACCATACCACCATACCACCATACCACCATACCACCATACTACCATACCACCATACCACCATTCCACCATACTACCATACCACCAAACCAGATTATCTTTTTATTTGCGGTTCTGAGTATACGAAACTCTGGTTTTTTTTAAACAAATTGAGTGACAGCAAAGATAATGGGTTTTGCTCATCTTGCCGATTTTGGTAGAGAAGAGTGGCTATGGCTACATAACCTTTTTGTTAATAAAAAAAACGAGCAAAGAGTAAACGGCAACGCTTTTTGCAGATCTTGTAAATCTACGTGCGTTTCACACAACGTTTTTTGTCATTGATATACAAATGTAGATGTAGAATTTATCGGTGGTTGTTAAAATTAAAACACCGACACTCTGGAAAGGGTCACCAAGGTGAAGCAAGGAAGGTGAGAGGGAAGACAGATTGAACATAGAGGAAAGAGAAAGAGAGAGGTGTTCTTCAGAACTTGCACCGTCCAGGGTTGGCGAACAGCCAGCAGCTTTTTCATAGGCGGTGGTACCCATTCTTGTCTTCTCCTCGGTGATTGTTGGACCTAGATTCATGCAGTGGTGGTCAGTCGAACGGTCCTCTGCGACCAATTTCACCAGAAATTGGACGAAATGAACACAATGCCCTTTCTCGAGTCTCTGGTGAGTTACAAAGTTCTAGTTTCGCTTTTCGCGAAATCGAAAAGACTATCCAATCGCTTTTTGAATGTTGAATCTTTCTGAAAAAGTTTACATACACCTGTTTTGATACCAAGACATGAATTTCACCCTTTTCTGATGGAACGGCGAGGCTCGCATTTGCATATCTACGCGAGCATCGAGCGATAGAGGGCAATTCGGCGCGAACGATACTCGCTCTTTGAAGTCGCCGCCGCCATTCTATCCGAGGCGGACTTGGTGATTCTCGACGAACCCACTGCTGGAATCGATGCCAAGGCTCGCCGCGAGATCTGGGACCTGCTGTCGGCGATCCGCGCGTCTGGCACGGCTATTCTCCTCACCTCGCACTCTATGAGCGAGTGCGAGGCGCTGTGCAGCCGCATTGCTGTGCTCAGCAAGGGAAAGATGATCGCCGTCGGATCCGCACAGCACCTCAAGAGAAGATGCGCACCAGAAATGTACAATCTCCGAAAACGTACAGATATCAAACAATGGTCAAACATGAAACAATAAGCAAACAATATCAACAGCAAACAATATGAAACAAAGTAAACAATGACCATCAAAGATTGATATGGTTTGAGGTACGGCAAGCACTTTTGTCTGACGATGACGCTGCCGTCTGAGGAGAGTACCGAAGAGAAGAAGAGCCAGGTGATGACTGGTATCAAGAACGAGTTCGGCGAGGCGAACGCGTCTTGCCTCATGTTCAACTCCGGCGAGGTTCAGTGCAAGGTACGCTACTTGTTCTGTGACATAAGTAATCATGTTATTTTGTTGATCGCGCGCCAAGATGGCGACAAGTGGTCTACGATGTTCACTCGGGTCCTGGCTTTGAAGAAGACACTGGGAGTGGCCGACTTGTGTCTCTCGCAAGCATCTCTCGAGGGCACTTTCCAGTGTCTTGCCGGAGCGAATCGCAAAGCAGCCGAGGCTCACAAGTAGATTAGAAAACATTTTATCTTATACTTTTAAATATTAACTTCGAATAACTCATATGATTGCTGGTGAAAAGCTCGGATAAACTGACGTTTTATATCATGTTATATTTAAACTATCGAAAATTAAAAAAATTAAAAATCGAAAATTTGTGGGCATCATTTTTTTGAGAAAGCAGTTGTATGTTTTGATATACCATGGCTACCTCCCATTTCAATTTCGTAGAAACAGCTCATTTGAATCGGCTCACGCTAAAATATTGAACGTGTGCACTTCCCAGAGCGATGTAATCATAGAATATTGTGATGTCAGATGTTAAAGCCAGGGACCACGAGTGTTGGAAAATACTTATCTTTATCCTACGTTTCGGCTTTACGCCTTCATCAGGGATGTGTGGCAATACCTCAAACTTGGGTAATTAAAAAAAATCATACAATGTAATCAACACACAAACGTTGTTTGATCTCCAACCTATACATGGGATTTACTACACTGGCACTGGCTTTTCTTCCTGATAGCCACTGGAAGTAGTCATCACTCCGAGGGATATACCATGGTGATCGAGGTGACTCGATTATAAAGTTCAATTTTGTGTATCTATAGCGTAAACGTTTTCCGTGTGAATCTATCAGTCTATCAGAAGTCTATCAGTCTATCAGTCTATCAGAACGTCTATCAGAACGTCTAGAAAGTCTATCAGAATCTTGTTCGCACACATTTTACACATTCTACTTCTCGCAGAGTGTTTTAGCGATTTGAAAAGGGTCTGATAGATTCTTTTTTTTTACAATTTATGGAACACATATCTACACAATACATACATGGAACTTTGAATAAATGCTAGTGTGCCTGGTTGACTGTGTTGAAGTAGGCGTTGAATTTCTGCCGGTGTGTCTTGGCAAAGTCGACAGAGTGCCTGCCTCTCTCGAGTAGCTTGGAGAACGAGGGGAGAGCGGCATAGCGAGGGTTGGAGGAAAGGAAGTGCTCGTACTGAAAAGAAAGATTCTCTCTCTCTCTCCCTCTCCCTCTCTCGCTCTCTCTCTCGCTCTCTCTCTCTATCTCTCTCTCTCTCTCTCTCTCCCTCCCCCCCCTCTCTCTCTCTCTCTCTCTCTCTGACTCAAACTCACCGCCTTCAGTTTCTGCTCATTCCTCACTGGCAGAGAGTCGATCTCGTAATTGAAAAGACGTCCGGGGCTCACGCTAAAATATCGACTACCGTACACCAACCTACAGTATCGCGTACTTTTCGATTTCGACAATGTGTTGCATGAAGAAGTCGTGAATGAGCAGACCGCCGATGGAAGTGGAGGCGATTTCCTGGTATCACCTTTCTCCCTCTCTCTCTCCCCCTCTTTCTCCCTCTCTCCCTCTTTCTCTCTCTCTCCCTCTCTCTCTCTCTCTCCCTCTTTCTTTCTCTCTCTCCCTCTCTCTCACTCTCTCTCTCTCCCACTTTCTCTCCCTCTCTCTCTCTCTCTCTCTCTCCCCTTCTCTCTCTCTCTCCCCTTCTCTCTCTCTCCCTCTCTCTCCCTCTCTCTCTCTCCCTCTCTCTCCCTCTCTCCCTCTTTCTCGGTCATTAGTAAATCATACAACATACAACATACCATCATACAATCATACCATCATACCATCATACTACGGTATTATACCACCATACCATGGTATCATACCATCATACCATCATACCACCATATCATCATACCACCATACCACCATACCACCATACCACCATACCACCATACCACCAACCTATTACCAGAAATAAAACGGACGATCACGAGATTTACAGAACGTTTTCAATGTCATGTAAAACCGTTTTTGTTAAACGATGATTGGACACATCATTATGTTGTCCTAATCTCGGTGTTCTCTGTGTTTGGATGAGCAGAAAACGTCTCGATTTTCATACTCTTTGATATACGTGTGTAGATGTAGATTTTATCGGTGGTTGTTGAAGCACGGACACTCTGGAAAGGATCACCAAGGTGAAGCAAGGAGGGTGAGAGGGAAGACAGATTGACAATAGAGGAGGAGAGGGCAAAAGAGGTGTTCTTCGGAACTGGCACTATCCAGGTTTTGAGAACAGCCAAAAATTTCGGCAGCGGTTGTTCCCATTCTTGTCCTCTTCTCGGCATTCTCTGATTGTTTAATCTAGATGCATGCTGTGGTGGCGAGTCGAACGGCCCTCTGCGAGTAATATCGACCGAATTGGGACGAAATGATCCCTGTTGGGCAACGATGTTCTAGTTTCGCGAAATCGAAGGCATATCCAATAGCATAGTTAAATCTTTCTGAAAAAAAGTTCTCATAAACCTGTGTTGATACTTCAAAACTTAAAAGAAGGAAAAAAATAAACAGGAAAAGAAATAACGATCTAAATCTAAAATAAACAAAAAAAGAAGCGAGTGAGATGAAAGTGCCCGCGAAAACATTTCGAAATCACCGTGGTATGGTGGTTTGGTGGTATGGTGGTATGGTAGTATGATGGTATGATGGTACGGTGGTATGGTGGTACGGTGGTATGGTGGTATGGTGGTATGATGGTATGTTGTATGTTGTATGATTTACTAATTGCCGATAATCCCCATTTGCATCCCATGTCTAAAATTCGACATTTGTAGTTTGCTTATTGCCTACTGTTTGTATGTTTCTTCTTTTTTTCTCATTTTACCTTCCTACCGTATGCTATGTTGTGTTTCCTATGTTGCCCATGTTAAGTACTCAACACGGTAATAAACTATATTAACGATACCTACCGTATGAACTTGGTCCTGATTCCCTTTCGGAAGATGGTGCAGACGAATGAGAGGGCGCAGAGAAGCAGCGCCACTCCGGCTGTGATCGGACCAGCCACAGTGTCCGAGTGAGACAGACGGAGCTGGAAGAGGGGAGTAGAGAGAGAGGGGAAGAGGGAGAATAAGAGAAAGGGGGAGGAAGGAGGAAGAGGGGAGAGAGAGAAAGAGAGAGAGAGAGAGAGAGAGAGAGAGAGATGCGCACCACGGCTCCCTGGTCGGTCTTGCAAAACAGATCCTAATATCTCGTTTATTTATTTATTGTTCCCATGCATGCCCATCCTTGCCGATTAAAATAAACAGTACATCGTTTTTTTAATCGGCTTTTCCGTACATTACATAATATGAAAAAACACGCATGTGAGACGCGCCGGGTTTGCACTATTTAGGCCCCGCCCACTATAACCAGGAGGCGGGTATATGAATGAGTACTGTTTGCGGTTCCCGACAATGTACTATGGACAGCAGCACCATTACACCTCGCATATCCAAGTGTGGAGTTGTTCTCCTACCCCCATTAGACAGAGGACTGTCGATCGAACGCACCTGCATGCGGACGCACTCCGGATAGCGCCAGCCACTCTCCTCTCTCAATGGGAACTCGACTCGAATGGGCGAGGAGTGGTTGTGGAAGGAGAAAACGAGGGCAGACGAGCAGCGGTGGCATCTGGAATAGAGACTCTCACATTGTGACAGCAATTGAGTACTTCCACCAATAAGGACCACTTGCATTAGGGGTTACTACCATGTTCTGCAAGAGAGCGCAGGCGCGTCGCGTGCCCACGCGTCGCGTCTGCTGGGCGCATAGCCAAGTACGAAATGGCAGACTGTGTCCCACCTCGGTCGCGGCAGGACAGCGTAGAGTATGTCTCCCGGCTGGGTCGGTCGAACGCGTACATCGGGGAAGGAAGGGGGGCGATGGTCGATGAAGGAGGCGAACTGGGGGAGGGGCAGGGACGGGTCTGACACTGTGTCCACGGCGAACACTGCAAGGGTAGGGAGTGAGAGGAAGGGAGAGAGAGAGAGAGAGAGAGAGAGAGAGAGAGAGAAAGAGATAGAGTGAGAGAGAGAGACTCACTGATCTCTTTCGGTGAACACTGCGAACGGCCGGAGATAGGGCCAGTGTGGTGTACCGCGAACACTGCCCTTCCATAATAGGCGAGTTGCCGCGAGAGAGTCAGGTACTCGAGTGGGTTCTCCTGCAAAGCGGTAGGATAGGTTATTTGATTAGTGTAGGCATACGGTACCTGAGTGATGACGGCGGCCGCACTCTCCGCCAGCATCGCAGTGAACTCGTCGTCCCGCAAGTTACCGCGCTCGTGCTCTCGCAGTCTGGAATTGATTGATTATCGATTAGATTCTGTATGATTATAGAATGCTGAGCGGTGATGAATTGTGTGTTCCCTTGAAGTGTTGTTGATATGCGGCGAGTGAAACGTATGGCGCGTTCTTGCACTGGCCCCACCTCATCTCAGTGTCTATGACTCTCTCCAGGGCGGTCCTCGCTATCTCGTGGTTCCGGCCGACCACTGTAGACTCGTCGCGGGTGGCATTGAACAGAGTGGACAACAGGGTGGCCGGGTCAGACGAGAGCTGCAAGTGTTCCTCCTTCTCTCTCTCTCTCTCTCTCTCTCTCTCTCTCGCTCTCTCGCTCTCTCCCTCTCTCTTTCTACCACGACAGAAGAGTAACGTGGGTATGTGCAGTTCCATGTGTTGACGTCTTTGTGGCTGTTGATCAACGACCAGATGATCACCGCGCAACTCTCCATCGAGGAGGCCACTGTCGACTTCTACAGTACCCTCTACGCTGACCGACTACTCATCCCGAACAAGGCCTACACTCCTGAAAATGGCCGTCCCGTGCTTCCCTCTGAAATACGACACGTCATCTCCCAGATGCCGAAAGGACGAGCCCCCGGCCCTGACGACATCACCGCCGATCTGCTGAAAGCCGGAGGAACTAACTTCCACCGTGCCCTCGCCCGCCTGTTCACCACCTACCTGGAAGAGACGCCCATCCCCGACAGCTGGAGAGATGCGCGGCTCGTGCTACTCCCGAAGAAAGGACCCCGCGAGAAGCTCTCCAATTGGCGCCCGATAGCTCTACTCAGCCTGCTCTACAAAACCTATTCTAAGCTGTTATCGAACAGGCTGAAACGGACTCTGGAAGACAAACAACCACGAGAGCAAGCCGGATTCCGGAGCGGCTTCTGCTGCGCCGACCAAATACAGACCGACTGTCAGGTCGCGGAGAGAGCCCGTGAATACAAGATCCCACCTTTGTCGACTTCGAGAAGCCGTTCGACCGGCGCGACCACGGATTCCTTCTCCGTGCTCTTGAGATGCTCAACGTCGAGGATGGATACCTGGTTGCGCTATCCGACTGCTACGACAACAACCAGCTGCTTCTGAAGCTCTTCTCTAACGAGCTGAAAATCTATGTGCGATGCGGAGTGAAGCAGGGCGACACTGTCTCCCCAGCGCTCTTCACTGCTGCGCTCGAAGTCGTTGGACCTTCGCGTGGACGGAGAGAAGCTGAACCACCTGCGCTCCGCCGACGAAATCGTGCTGATCACGGAGACCACGGCGGAGGCTGAACGGATGCTGAACGAGCTGAACACGGAGAGCGAGAAGGCCGGGCTGCGCATCAACATTGGCAAGACGCAGTATATCCGAAACGAGCAGGCTGCCGCTGGGATTATCCAACTTGCCGGCCAGGCAATCGAGGAGGTCGACGAATACATCTACCTCGGACGGGCCATAAGAGTTCAGAGTTCAGAGATTTATCCGGAATCGTTATAGCTGTACACGACATTGCAATCACAACAAAATGAATGGAAGCATGCAGTAGGGCCAAGATCTTGGTAGGCTAACGCCGGGGGGATACAGTTTAGCAATAGAGGTTAGTGGTGGACGACGATTCTTGATCGATACTCAATCGATACTTGATCGATAATCAGCCCAATCCATTAGAGTACCATGGTAGACGGTGGAAAGGCTCCGGGTGTTCCTTTGCTCCCACGTAGTCGCATGTATCTCCTCGAGCCAGTAGTACTGCATCCTCGTGAGCTTCTGCATCGCCTTGCTCAAGGGTACTCGCGCAGGATCATTTAGTCGAATCGACCGCACAGCGCGGGGAAAGAAGAAATAATAATGGGCCACACACGCGAAGAACACCCTCACCTCGGAGCTGGCGAGGAGAACAAGAGCAGGATGGGCGGCATTTGGCAACATCAAGGAGACACGGGGCACGCTGAACGACAAACACCTCAAGGCGAAATTCTTCAGCATGTGCGTACTCTCCACACTGTGCTATGGCTCGGAGACGTGGGCTTACACCACCACCACATTCGGCCGCATCCAGACCGCACACCGCGCGATGGAGCGGCAGATGCTGGGATACTCACTCTACAAGCAACGAGACGAGGGACTGAGCAGCGAGGACGTGCGGGCGAGATCCGGACTGACCAACCCAATCTCCTACATGGCGCGAAGCAAACATAGATGGGCCGGACACATATAAAAGAGGACGGACGGGCGATGGACACGGGCGACTACCGATTGGAGGCCGCGCAACGTCACTCGAGAACCCGGACGGCCGCCAACCCGCTGGGCAGATTCTGTCCGCAATAATACACGGTGTTCTATGGTCGCAGGAACGACTACACGCAGTTCTATGGTCGCAGGAACGACTACAAGCAGTGGGCAACTGCAGCTGGAGACTTTTTACTGTGGCGAAAGATGGGCTCCGCGCTGGCAAGCTGAAGGAGCATTCAAGTATTCAAGTATAACTATGACACTTGTTGATAGGGGCAACTCTTTCTGGCCACTTATCCCTTCATAGTAGATGGCCAGCTCACTCCATTCTCAATCTGCGACGGACACCGACCATGGATGGGAACGCACTTGAGCGACTTGGGGTTCAGCACCTGAACAAAGAAAGTGGCATTTATTTGATTACGAATCTCTTGATTACGAATCTCGACCAATAATTATCCCAATATCAATAATTTGTTCACCTATTTCCTCAACTATATAATATGGGGTGCTCATGAATAACATCCAACGGCATTTTTTTCATTCACAAACAATCACATACACACAATCGAATGACATCACTTCTATGCCGATCAAACTCGATACAGAAGAAATGATCATACATGTGACTACACCATATGCCTATGCATCACACACCATATGCCTATGCATACGTGCATAACAATGAACTAAGCATGGCCAGGGATAAACCAAAGAGCATTTGGACAACTACAGTATCTTCCTTCCCCCATCCCCTCGGAACAGAGTTTTCACGCATTTTATGTACAATGAAATGACAAATGACATGAGCGTCCCTGTATAAAAGCTCTATTCGAAGCTCGTATGTTTTTTCACTTGAGTCGTCCTCTGTGATATTATTAAAGGCACAGAGACGACTTATTTTGGACTCTACGTGTCATACAAGTTCATTAAAACATAAAACAAAATCAATTCGTGCGAAAGAACGGATATTTTTGAGAAAGTTGCAACTATCGAGTTGCAGCATTTTTTTTTCAAATTCACTCTCATTGTCCTGCCACGATCAGAATTATACGAACGCCCCGCCCACCAACAGCTGTTTCTCTTTGTTTTCTTCTAATCACGGCGATTCACAGTTGATAATCTGTTGGTGGGCGGAGCTGCGCTACAAAAACGCGTGTACTCGCACGTGTTACCAAAACACAAAGCACATCAGAGTCTGCTGGGATCGTGGTAAGACCGAAACATGGGCGGAGTCGAAAAGTGGGCGGAGTTTTGCTGATCAAGCATGTCGAATCGAAACCGCTCGAATTTAAGCCCCGCCCCGTCGCGTGTCGCGCTTGTTTTGAGCTTTTTATTCACTTGTGAATCGCCGTGCTAATTTGTTTGTTTACCTTATCGTTTTATGATTGTGATATATTTTTGATGTTCTGCAAATGCCGATAATCCATGACCATATTGTAAAGTTGATCACATTGCTTATCACAGCTGTGCTTTCAACATACGATGTACAAACCCTCACGCCGCGCCACGCGCTTTTTATGTTTTATGTTTATCTCAGGTAAAGTCGTACACCGTGTACTACACAGCGAGTTTTCTACACAGCTCTACACGGCGGTGTAGAAAAAACTACACATCCCTACACCAGTGTAGAAAGTTGGATCCATTTTTGACACGGTGTAGAGAAGTGTGAGGATATGACACGTGTGTTGGGGTGTGTAGCGGCTCCAAAATATAGATCCCCCACCACACCCTCTTGCTCTTGGGAAAGCGAGCAAATGAGAGCGTGGGTAGCTTGGCGTTGATTGTCAACATTACCGATACTGTCGCATGGTCACGGTTCATAAATGTAGCGGAGAGGTTGTTGTGCGACGCGTAGTTGTCGCATGTCCTTGTATATCAAGTGTCTTTGTATATCAATTTATTTATTGTTGAGTGTTGTTGATTGTCATGTTCAGGTTCTCACGGCGGGTCTGCAGTCACAGCGGAACGTGGAGATTTCCCAGGAAGTGGTCATGGAGACTTTCAACCTCGACGACCTGCCCTCGTACGCCACATACGCCAGGCCGAGGTGGACAAGCTGGACAAGGAAAACTGCATGGAGAAGGTGAAGGTGGCCTCGAAGCTCAAGGACGAGCACGGCGTGCAGATCTCGATCCCCAAAGAGGCCACCAACAGCGACGAGATCACGGTGGAGGGAAAGAAGGAGGCGATCAAGGAGAAGATCGTCACCAAGCTGTAGAACGAGAAGAGCAAGGACATGATTGTCGAGCAGCGCCTGCACAAGCTGATCATCGGACAGAAGGGCAGCGAGATCCAGAAGCTGCGCGACCAGTACCCCTCGGTCGTCTTCTCCTTCCCCGATGCCAACAAGAAGATTGAGCGACGTCATCAACATCCGCGGAGACAAGCAGGAGGTTGACAAGGTGAATTCACACTTGCTCACTGGTATTGATCGATACTAATTGTGCGATCAATACCAGTGAGAAGTTTCCATCATTTTCCCTTGCCCTCGAGTGGTCGGTCCCCCAGTTCATTTCCCCGTCGCACCCGCCAAGCCCGGCTTACGTGGAGAATTGCTGGATAAACGGTATCCGCCACATGTTCGCTGCTAGCTTTGGAATTTGAGGAATCCTCGGAGAACGGAGTTGAACCCGCCGAGTACCCTTTCTACAATGGCTGTCGCAACCTCTACCGCTACCCAAGCGTGAGACCAAGCACACCACCCCTTCACGTCGGACCACGACAAGAAGAAACAGATACTTCACGCAGACTAAACCTTTTTGTGTTACATCTCCGTTGTTGTATTCTTGATATCGGCAGTAAATCAATTCAATTCAATTGTGCGTGTTTAGGTGTCTGCCGTACTGGTGAAGGTGGTGAAGGAGCTGCAGGAGAACAACTATCAGCAGCAGGCTGTGCCCATCTTCAAGGAGTTTCACAAGCACATCATTGGAAAGGCCGGAGCGACCGTGCACAAGATCCGCGAGGAGACGTCGACCCGCATCGACGTACCCGACGGAGACAGCGGAGAGGAGAAGATCCTGGTGACCGGAAAGAAGACCAACGTGGAGAAGGCTATCGAGCACCTGAACAAGATCCAGAACGAGCTCGCGTCGGTCGTCCAGCTCGAGGTCGAGATCCCCACCAAGGTACGTGCAAAAGATACCGTTGTGTGATTGTATGAGTTTCACTTCTCTTTTGTTTCAGGTGCAGGGTCGTCTTCTGGGTAACGGCCGCCGTCTCATGTTCGACATTGAGGAGGAGTGCGGATGCGTGCACATCAAGTTCCCGGCCGAGAAGTCCGACTCGACCAAGGTGACGATCCGCGGTCCGTCGGTGGACGCGGAGAAGGCGCACAAGCTGCTGTCGTCTCTGGCCAAGGACAAGGAGCTGGACATCCACGAGGACAAGGTGACGGCCAAGGCAGAGCTGCACAAGTTCCTCATCAGAAAGGGAGGCGCCCGCATCAAGAAGATTCGCGCCAACCACGACGTGCGCGTCATGTTCCCACGCTCGGACGACGCCGACAAGGAGACGATCCACTTGCTCGGAAAGAAGGGAGACGTCGAGAAGGTGAAGGGCGAGCTCGAGGCACTCGTCAAAGAGCTGAACGAGACTGTCGAGATCCAGCTCGACATCAACCCCGTCTACCACAAGAACTTCCTGGTGCGTGCAGCCGCCCAGCTCGGCTACTCGATTGTCGACCCCAACTCGCTCGTTATCTGGGAGGCGCAGCTCGGAGACCTCCCCAACACTGCCCAGTGCATCATTGACAACTCTGTCTTGTCGGTCAGTCCAAGTGAGTTGATTGATGGTCGTGGCTATGTGTATCGGTGCTCACCATGCGTTGCAGGTGAATAATGCAGTCTGGTCTGGCTGTTGGTTGCTGCACGCCGCACGAGTACGTGGACATGGGACCGGAGCACTCGTCGGCCCGCCCCGAGCGCTTCCTTCAGATGTGCAACGAGGACGGCCAGATCGACCTGACGGTGTGTGGAGTGGCGTGGGGCGATGGTGTCGCCATAGATACTTACTAATGTTGTTTCGTGCTTCAGAAAATGTCGTTTGACGGCTTGTGTGAGGCGCAGATGCTGCACGACACGAACTCGATTGTGACCAACTGCACCATAGCCGCCAACATGTGCCTTCTCCTCCGCAGACAGGTGAGTCGAGGGAGGGATGTGGAAGGGGATTGTGTTAGGATATAAATGGTTGGCTCTACCTGGCTATACTTGCTATACTTTACTAAACAATTCAATAATTTAGTACTTTGTTTGACCTTTATCTCGTGTTACAGGTGCTGCCATGCCGCTCCGCAAGCTGGCTTTGATGGTGTCGCCCAAGTCTCCTCGATCCCCGGCCCCGCCATTCACTCCCCTCGATAACATTCAAACCTCCATTGTTTTACGCCAACCTATTGTTTGCTGTTACTATCGAATTGACTCATCGATTGCTTGTTTGTTCTATAAAGATAATAAAGATATATAACTGAATTCAAATTTGATTGGCTATATACAGCAAAACACCTTCACACTTCTACACAAACGCTTATCACAGATTTCTAGATCTTTTTACACGGTCCTACACGCTGTGTAGAACTCAGTTTTCTACACACCATAGCCGTGTTGCACTCAGTGCTATTCCAATCTCGCCGTGTAGAAATTTTTTGTGTAGTACACTGTGTAGAACAGTATCTGAGATGTTATATGTAACGAATTACACATGGTGTATTATATTTGAATCGTTTCAGTTCGGGTATGATTGTAATGGTGTGTGCGCGGTGCTATGCTGCAAGGGGCGTGAGCTGATGTTCAGCTATTCCACGAGTTCAAGAAGGCGAACCACGATTTCGTCTAGTTCAAGGTATGCACGATTGTTTATGATATCTGTTTTGTAAGGACAGTGGCGACGTTCTATTAGTGTATGTATTGTTAGTGCACGTTTGTAATTATAATGAATAGTTGCATTGACATACCGTAAACTATCAAATCAATAACTGATCACGCTGCAACACGTGTATGGCTAATTTATGTGTTGTGGTGTATAGAGAATGTCATTCAATTTATGTATTTCAATATTAGTTTATAGGAGGACAATTCGTAGAATGTGTAAGGTGCGAGTGGGCCGCTCGAATGCGGCATGTTCGGCAAGTACAAGAAGACCACTCCTCTACCACCAGCGCTCTCCACATTCACACCTCTCCTCGCGTTTGTGTATTGTTTTCACAGCACATGTATAGTTTTTATTTATTGATTAGTTATTTTTGGTTTTTGATTGATTTCATAAAACGTATTTGTGAAGTGTTGCGTTGACGAGTCTTTGCAAAATGTGTTGTCGTTGTTGATGTTGTTTTATGTTTCATGAAACAGTGAGCATGTAATCGCACTTTCATATAAATCTCGCACTCACTCATAGGAAAATGGCTAGGCTAGTCACGGGACGGGCTATCAAGTTTTTTTTTCACAGCACATGTATAGCGTGGCTTATAACTGCGCGGTAAATTTGAAAATTTTGAGAAAAAAAATTCTCGAACATTTGCTTTTCAGAAAGGGAAGAGTTACGGTATTAATACAGTATACTTGAACTGTCAATGTCAACCTTTCTCATTCGCTGACTCACATGTCTATCGTTCTCTCTTTCACATGAAACTTCTATTTCGATTTCTGGGACGTATAATTGGTTTCAGATTAAGGGGGTTTTTGTTGTCTAAAAAGTCACAAAGAGGCAGTCATCAAACGTATTCACATTTATTCGCGCAGTTTGTTGAGATGTCCACCAGGGTTTTCCGAGGACCTGCCGTCGTCGGTGGGAGCCCGTCCGAGCACTGTCAGTCTGTCTCGTCTCGTTCGCAACCTACATCTGTCTGTCTGTCCGTCAGTCTCTCCCAGACAGACTCAACTGTCTTCACGCTGCTTTCTGAGATGACTACCGTATGAGTTTCTTTTATTCACTCACACCTCTGACCTTATTTATCCCACAGTACATCTTTGTTTTGTTGTTGTTGCAAATGTATTGAAATTGTGTGAGTAAATATTGTCGTTGTTCCAAAACGGTGTGAGAGTTTATTTTATGTATTATACCATCACAGTTCGTTTATTGGAAAGTGATGTAGGTTTTATTATACACGTTAAAGAAAAGAAAGGGTAAATATTAAGGAAAGATGTGGCTGTTATTGCAGCTCAAGTATCAACTGTAAAGTCTAGGCAAAATGTATACGGTCTTATTATATATTCTTATCATAAAGGTAAATGTAAATGTATCCCCCCCGATTCAAGAGATTACTCTGCGGAGGGGGCCGAAGGAAGACTATGGCACTACACCATAGCCCAACGATTTTCCAATGACAGCTCTAGCGTATTTTCGCAATGATGCGCCCGTGGGTGGCGTACCCTGCGGGTTACCTTCGCAGCAGACTGCTACCAATTTATCACCTTGGTACGGTCCAACGCCGGAGGGGGATCGAACCACCGATTCACCGAGTATAGCGAACATCGCTAACCACTACACTACGCGGCTCTCATTTTCACATGTCATTTTCTTTTTATAATAACAATTATTTGAGACGTTATGTGAAGATGATAGAGTTTCATCGTTGCACAGCGTGTCAGATTGGTTCTTGTTCGAAAAAGAGAACCCACACACAACCCCCCACCCCCAAATCCAGCTCGCATTCTACGAGTTTGGACAGTTTCCAGCTTCCAACGCAGCGCATGAGAAAGATGAGAAAGTTTACAATGATTGGAGAGACGAGATAAAGAGGGATTGCACATAGGTTTTTTTCTTCTTCTGCGAAGTGAATATGGCAGAAGGGGTGGCCAACGTGTATTATGGAAAATTGACAGTGCTGCCACGCACCAGTTTCTTATCGTTTCTTATCATGCTGACATTGCAAAACGCATCTGTCGTGAAATGTTTTATCGCGATTGGAAAATAGCGTGAGTAGAGTGAAGGCCACACCCCTTATCTTCCTTTGTTTTGCACTCTCCGCCTGATTCAATGGATCTTAATGGTTGTTTAAAGACCCAGTGGCCTATTCCTGACGATTTTTAATCATTTGTGCGTCACAATACGGTTATTAAAATGCAGGTTGAATGAAAGTTCTACGTGCGCGCGGTGATCAGAAACGATCAGCAGACCGCTCTAAACGTGAATTTTCGATTTCATGCCACTCTGCGCTCTCTTCTTTTTGTGTGCTCTCTCCCGTTACCCTCTAAGGCAGTGTACCCTCTGATTTTCGAAGTTGAGTTAGCCGTAGAATGTTAAAAATATGTCTTAAATAAAGTTCGTTCTCATATAAAAGTTATTTCAAAGTGGCCTCAAAGTTTATCTAACTTGCTTATGAATACACTCGTTCAAGTGAAAAGTGTGCAGAAAAGTGCACAAACGTGCACGATGGGAAATGGTTTCTCCAACTTCTCGGCATTTCCGTCATATGGTACAATTGACAAAAGTGCAACATTTTTGGTCTAATTTCACATTCCGGTGCTAACTCAACTTCGAAAAACAGAGGGTACACTACGTGTTGTTTAAAGGAACACACCACTCTAAATTTCGTACATAAACTACGACTGCCACATGAAAGAATATTAAAATACAACAACTTTTCATTAATAAACTAAATGCTAAAAATGAATATAACATGTAGAAAACGCGCCGCGAAGATTTAATTTCGTAGTGAGATATACCGTCGATACCCTCTAGAGGGTCGTATACACTCGAGAACGGTATTCCTCACTACGTTTTTCGGAGCTTTGCGTCGAATTTTCAATGTGTTCCGTTCATTTAAAGGATATGGTGTATTTATGAAAAGTGATTGTATTTTCATCTTCTATCACGTGGCAGTTGTGGTTTATACACAAAATTTAGAGTGGTACGTTTCTTTAACGTGTTGTCCGTGTCGTGATTCACATGAGGATCGTTTCCGAATCCGCTTCCGATTTGAATGTTCTGAATTCACAATTAGAGAACAAAATCAAATGATCATTTAATTGTGAAGAGTGATCAGGAGATGGCGAGCTCGAGTGATGGAGTGCTACAGTGGCTACAGACTCCTGTGCCCGAGACATTCGCTCGCTTCAATGAGATAAGCAAACTCTGGCAAGGTCTGTGAGCTGTACCCAATTCCTGCCATTCTACGTGTTCCTTCCGATGATTGTTAACTATTGTTTCTACAGATCCGGAAAACTGTGCGATGTTGTGCTCACATCGAAGGAGCACAAAACGAGTGACGACGAAATATACAGGGTAAATTGAGAACACTTAACACTTGTTCACCTTGCAATCGTCACATTGTTCAGTTCCACGTGCACAAGCTGGTTTTGTTGGCTGCGTCGCCGCACTTCGAGGAGATATTCGCGGCTGGAATGCGGGAAGCGCGCGAGAACGTCGTCGACATGGTGAACACATCATCTGACCGTATTGTAATGCCGCGTGTTGTAGGACACTGACTACATGACGCTGAAGAGCCTTGTCGAGTACATCTATACCGGACGCATAGTCATCAGTGAGTTGAGATGTTGAGAAAAAAAATTCTCCAAGTAGCCGTGAGCCGTGTCCACATTTCAATAAATGTGCGGTGGTCTCTTCGAAAGCAATTCCGATTCCGAGGTGTTTCGAAGGGATAACAAGGCATTTCGAAGTGTTCGGGAGTATTCCAAAGGCAAATCGGGAGTTTCTTGGATGGAGGGGGGGGGGCGATTCCAAACGTATGTAATTGTGAAGTGTTTCGAAAGTATTCATTAGTGTTTTGAAGATACTGACCGCAACTTCAAGTGATTCCCGACTCTCCATTCTGGAAGTAACCTTGTTCAGACAGCACAACCGTGCCTCTTCTACTGCCAGAGGCTGCGTACCTCCAACTGACGTCACTCAAGTCCGCCTGCGAGAAGTCACTCGTATAGTGATGCATATAAGTCATCGAGTGTTTACAGGTACCTGATCAATGTCAAGTACGTGACGCGTCTCAACTGCATCGAAATGTGGAACTTCTCTAAGCTATATGACTGCGAGGAGATCAAAGCACTATCGTGGCAGTTCATTCGAGACTTTTTTGAGTAAGTGCTTAAATCAGTCCCGTTTACAAGCTATGACTTGAATAGAACCCTCGTTGCCTCGGAGGATCTGCCGACTCTCTCGCACGAAGACTTCTTGCGGCTAGTGCAAGGTACATATGTTTGCGATGGTTCATACAGTCCTCGTCTGACAGTTAGAGCTACAGTCAGCCAGGATCAATATGAAGTTTGGGTTTGTTCTGAAGAACATACTTCTTCATCTATCTATATGCACCTTTATCATTGATAAGAACAATACTACTGGGGAAGAGATTCCAAATTCTATGAATACGAAAAGGAGAAAGGACTGTGATTTTAGAAGAGTATAGTTTGAGTGAATGACCGCAAAGTTTTCGTGTTTGAGTTGAGCTAGACAGTGTCAGTGGTATTAGGTGTGCAAATATATGTCCATAAATATATGCATGCGCCAAAGAAAGATCAATAATTGAGCGTCTCATACACAATGTTTCTAACCCTAGAGTTTTCAACCGCTGTTTAAATTATGCTTTAGGAAGCAGGTACTCTCTAACTTTTTCAAGAAGGTATGAGAGTTGTCCAAAAGGCAAGAATTTTTTTTTCTTTTTTGATTTTCCAAAATGCATGACAGTGCATTTCGAAAGACTCAAAGTCAATTGGCGATTTATCAACCAATCAGACACCCTTGTCACATCACCTGCTATTCGCTTATCAAAATCAGGTACATCATCCGAAATGAACATCTTACCCCCCCCCCCCCCCCCCGCATATACATACTAGTGTACGAAGTCGACCGATCTTTTTGAGTCTAACTTTTTCACCAAGTATTTAACATACTTCACTAATTGTGATGTAGTAGACCGGTTTTTAAGAAACAAAAGTTGTCTATCAATAACAAGATTACAATTCCACATATGGTTTCGCATTTGACATGTGTTCATTACCAACGTCCCTCATCCCCACTTCGCACACAGACATGGGCATCAACTGCTCCGAGACGGCGCTGTTCGAGGCTGTGATGGCGTGGGTGCGCGGACACAACGACGACGAGAACAAGGGAGAACGCAAGAAGCACCTGGCACAGTACGTGCTTGTTCAAATACTCTTACGAAAGTAACCGACCTTGCTTACTAGCCCCAACTGCGGGCAGATTAATGCAACTTACCACGAAGCACCCACGTGAAAGAACCAATAAATATGTAAGAAGTAATGACAAATCTACTCTGAAACTTTTTGACGCAGTGTTAACGCAATCAACGCACTGATTTTGCGTTAACGCACTGAAAATGTGTGGGGGTGGATGGTACGCAAATTGGTGCGTTGGAGTGCGAGAAAGTGCGTAGTTCATAGAAAACGCGTAGACGCACTGAATTTAGCGGGAAATTGCGTAGTTCATAGAAAACGCGAAAACGCATTGAATATACCAAGAATTCCTTTTTGTAGATAACACGCCATTATATCAGATTCTTTAATAAACAAAACAAACATAACTTGAAATGGAATTTTATTGATCAACAAATTCAATAGATACAAAAGCTTTGCTAAACAATAACACACAAACAAGAAAACAAAGATCAAGTGTAGTATTCGAGGAGGTAACTGCAGTCCAATTTACGCACACTTCTGCTTGATTCTATTCTTGCGATGGTACGACGTCGTCGAGTCGCGCTCCTGCTGGTCTGCAACACTCATCACATCACATCACACTCTTAGCAATACACTCAATCCTCTCGTTTATCTCTCCCCCCCCCCTCTCCACTCACCAGTCTTCTTCTCTTCCTCCTTCATCGGCCGGCAAGCATCTGTGCTACCTTCGCTCATTGTCGACAGCATCGCGCGCACACGCTCGCGCCTAAACATTACAGGGATTCATCAGGATCCGAGATATTTACAGCCTATAATATTACCACTACGAAGTCATGAGGTCCTCTCCGAAGAGGCAGATGGGTTGGTTGAGAGAGGGTTGGTCGCCAGCGCAGCTTCATCTTCACCTGGTGGTCGTCCGTCGGCAGCATCATACCGCGCCCGCAGCGACGACGCTCGAACTCCGCCAGCACTTAACACATAACCATAAAACACATAGATTCGCGGAACGGGCCGATGGCAATGAGTGACGGTCTACACAAGAATCTACACAAGAATGAATAAAATACCTCGAGACGACTCGACTCGACTCGAGTCGGCAGACGGTGATCCGTTACTTGTTGGGCTTGCCGGTGGGGTCGAAAGGCGCTTGATGCTCGTCATCGTCTATCTCTGAGAACTCGCTGCGAGGCCACTCGTACAGTTTCTCGTACCCCTAGAACCAACAAGTTAGTCCGAAAAAGTACCTAAATGTAAGAAACATTCAAGTTGTTGAATGAAGACTGACCGTGTGACGGAGCGCGTTGTCGGGGCCGTACTCGAATCCCTGGAGGATTTCACTTGGCGCGCTCCTTGCGAAAGCCTTCTTCGTGTGCGAAGCTTCACGATCAGATTGTCGTCCGCCTGAATGATTACAATACGTCTCACACTCAATACATCTCGTACAATTACATTTTGCGGGCGAATCAGGTCGGAAAATGCGAAAGACTTCATAAGAAAAGACGAGTGAGACAGTGTGAGGTTCATCAGAAGAGACGCAGAACACAACAATGTCCGTCTGCAGTGTGCACACCTGCGAGTAGTCGTCGCTCATGTGCCCGACGGGTCCGGCGCGTCGCTGCAGGTGGACGCCGGCGGCCGGCATCACCTCGGGGTTGCTGCTCTCCAGGACGCCCGACATCGTCGGCACCTGAGCGCATTCCCGATACAAACATTCATTTCATAACGATAATACTATACGAAACTTCCTAAATATACATAAAGAGACGTACTTCTGTGATTGGAACGCGGCGCAGCGAATGGGCGACGTGTCCTCGAGACAGAACCGGAACCGCTGAATTACCTCATTTACAAACAAAAACCGTAACATGTTATACGTTTTCAAAATGAAATAAGCAATACAAAAAGCAAACAAATTGTTACTTACCTCATCGCTGTATTATTCAAAATGGTTACTATCGGTTGATTCGCGTACGGCATGCTGCAATGTGTTTGCTGAACAATGCGATTCAAAGTAATTTACATGCCAACGGAAATCAACACAAAACGAACCAAGTAAACACAACAAAACAGTGCGCGGATATGATGGGAATGCAATTTCGAAACTCAGCTGAGAGTTTTCTGCTACGCTGTGTCGACGAACAGACGGTAACCGTAAGAAGTTGTGCGTATAGAGTTTTTTTCGCAACGTCGTGTTCTGCAGAGATTCGTGCATTTTTGTCAGAAAAATGAATTAAACAAACATTTGTGGGTTGGAGTTTACGTTCGAAACAATGTTGCTGGACGAAAAGACGCTAAAAAAACAATTTGAAAACAATAATCAACAAGTGCAACAAGGTGGTGTGATACGTTAGTATATTTTTTTTCATCTTCAACAGGCATAGGCAGGCAGTCCGCCAACCTTTTAGCGTCAAGCTGACTGTCAGACCAGGTCACTCAAAAGGAGAGCTGTACGGAATAATAGCATGAGGTTGACAATATTGATATGCTGAATGAATTTAAACAAAAATAAACTCCAAAAATAAACTCCAATTGATATGAATGTGATCTAGGAATATCATAATGAAATCAGGCAATCGGAATTCACTTCGTGATAAAGTACAAACTTGGCACGGGTTTTCAATGGGAATTTAGTTACAAAATTGGTCCATTTCGTTACAATAGGACGTGAGACATCAGCTGGTCATTTCATTATTATTACACTCCTTGCAATATACAATTGCGAGACAATCAACACATCTCATTTGATAACTGATCACTGTTTGAAATGCGACAAAATGCGTCGTTTGAATTATAAATCTATCTCTGTTGACGCAATCACTCGCATTCCTAACGCACTTTCTCGCACTTCAACGCAAAATGGATTGCGTGAGATTTGCGTCAACGATGCGTTGTTTAAATTTGCGTTGACACAATCTCTCGCATCCCTAACGCACTTTCTCGCAATCCAACGCAAAATGGGGTGCGTCAAAATTGCGTAAATGATGCGTTGTTCAAAATTTGCGTTAACACTGCGTCATAAATTACCAGAGTAGGGGTCCAAGATAATTTTTCAACTTGGCCAAAACCGACCCACTTAGGCTCATCGACCCACTTAGGAAAATGTCCACTTTTTGGGCCTATCACTTCTGCCGGCAGCTTGATTATCGACTACTCGAATCGCGCGGGAAATTGAGAGAGTGCACAGAGAGCGCGCGCTTGCAAGAGAGACCAGACGGCGAAGCCCAGCGATTACAAGTATATGTTGACAGAATTTGGCAAACGAGGTGTCATTCGAACTGTTATGATCTGAAAATAGTTTTCTGAAAAGGGCGCGTCATAGTTTTGAGTTCTGCGCGCGGTGCGCGCGAATAACCAAAGAAGCGCTGAGCCCGCGCGCGCAGGCGGGTTGGACCCCCAGACAATTCGATGTTCCACTTGTCACCCCAGGCTGCTGTCGCACGTTCGTCTCACGGGTCTCATGCGCTCGTGCCTCCTCGACACAGTCTACCACGAGACGCTCGTCCGAGAAGACGAACAGTGCAATGAGATGCTCGTCGCCGCCATGCGTGTGAGTACGTGTACGTGTGTACCAACAGAGAACGACAAGGAGTCAGCTAAAACAAGAGAGACAGACGGTGAGAGCACCGTATCCGAGTCGCAAGCGAGGTAGAACTATGGAACTGTTTATATGGATCTGTAATGCCCATGTGTAGTGCCCATAGCACTGCGGCCAGTCTCGATCCCATAGCACTCGAAGGCGCTTTGAGAAGTAGTTCAAAGTCGGTGGTCAGAGTAGCCTGACCGAGTTTCCGACAAGGGATAGTCGTATTGTGTGGGAGTGTCTGTTTGCAGACGCTTCTCCGCGAGCCTCTCAAGCACACGCGGCCTGTGCTGCGCGGCATCGGCATGCCTCTCGCGTGGAAGCTCGACAAGAAGAAGTGGACGCGACTCTGCGACCTGCTGCATGACAGGTTTGTGGGCAGTCACAATCACAGATGTCACTGACTGTTTCATATCAGATGCTTTCACTGCTCGGCCGAGCTGGACGGTCTTCTGTACAGCGTGGGCGGCATCGGCGACTATGCAAAGACCGCTGAAGTGCTCAATCCGATTACTGGTACAATCACTTTAAATGTTGTAAATTGTAAAAACTACACATTATGTTTTATGAGTATTAATATCTTAACAAAATAGCATTAGAGAGGGCGCGCAGCGCCCTCTCTTTTGGGTTAAAATAAGGCTCGCGCTAGAATTTTCAAGAAGCAATATCTAAAGGTCCCTTTAGCAACAATGTGAACTCATCCAATTTATGTTAGTTAGATTCGCACCGTTCCGTACGCCAGATCACTTGTCGCGGGCATTTTTGTATCTCTTCTCTGAACGAAGTTATGCGCGATCCCGCGCACCCATGAGGCGAGAGGCCAGCGTGTGGGTGTGTGTGTCGTGTCCAGTAACTCTGACTCTCTGCCGAAAGCGTACTCTCTCGCTTTTCTGCGCGCCACGCCGGTTGCGAGAGACTGCGAGAGGGAAATAGAGGGAAATAGAGGGGAATAGAGGAGAATAGAGGGGATTAGAGGGAAATAGAGGGGAATAGAGGGAAATAGAGGGAAATAGAGGGAAATAGAGGTAAATAGAGGGGAATAGAGGGAAATAGAGGGAAATAGAGGGAAATAGAGGGGAATAGAGGGAAATAGAGGGAATTAGAGGGAAATAGAGGGGAATAGAGGGAAATAGAGGGAAATGGAGGGAAATAGAGGGAAATAGAGGGAAATAGAGGGGAATAGAGGGGAATAGAGGGAAATATAGGGAAATAGAGGGAAACAGAGGGAAATAGAGGGAAATAGAGGCACATAGAGGCACATAGAGGGAAATAGAGGGAAATAGAGGGAAACAGAGGGAAACAGAGGGAAATAGAGGAATATAGAGGGATATAGAGCGAAATAGAGGGATATAGAGGGAAATAGAGAGAAATAGAGGGAAATAGAGGGAAATAGAGGGAAATAGAGCGCGAGAGAGTACGCTGTTTGGAGAGAGACAGATGCACTTTGGCGACGGCGAGGGAAAGAGGGAAAGAGGGATAGAGAGGGAGTGAAAGAGGGAAAAAGAGAGAGGGAGGGAAGGAGAAAGAGAGGGAGGGAGGGAGGGAGAAAGAGAGAATGAGAGAAAGAGAGTGAGGGAGGGAGGGAGAAAGAGAGAAAGAGAGGGAGGGAGGGAGGAAGAAAGAGAGAAAGAGAGGGAGAGAGAAAGAGAGAAAAAAAGAGAGAGACTGAAGGACTGAATGACAAAAAGAGAGAGAGAGCGAGAGAAAGAGAGAGAGAGAGAGCAGGAGAGAAAGAGAGAGAAGGAGAGAGAGTGAGAGTGAGAGAGAGAGAGAGAGAGAAAGAGAGAGAGAGAGAGAGTGAAAGAGAAAGAGAAAGAAGGAGAGAGAAATAGAAAGAATGAAGGAGAGAAGGATATATGAAATTTCTATGAAATTCAACAAAAGGACATATATTATCTTTTAAAAGTACTTCCGTGAAAGTGTTGTTTGTGTTAACCTGATTCAAGAAAAGCGCATGTATATCTAATTTATTAACAAATGAAACCGTAAACACCTGAACATGAAATCTAACACAAACTTGCTCTTTCAAAACGAAAAATGTTGAATGTTTCATTTCACATATATATATATATATATATATATATATATATATATATATATATATATATATATATATATATATATATATATATATATATAGATGGCCGAGTAGAGCTCGCCCGAACCGCCTGAAGAGGGAATTGTGAGAAAGAGAGAGAGAGAGGGAGGGAGGGAGAGAAGGAGAGAGAGAGAGAAAGAGAGAGAGAGAGAGAGAGAGAGAGAGAGAGAGATAGAGAGAGGGGGGAGGGAGGAGAGAGAGATAGAGAGAGGGGGGAGGGAGGAGAGAGAGAGAGAGGGGGGTGGAGGGAGAGAGAGGGAGAGAGAGAGGGAGAGACGTACCGCTGCCCCTGTGCGTGTCTGTCATCCTCTGTCCTTCGAGTCTCGGAGTGGCGCGGGGTGTGCTGGTGGCATAGGGATCAGAAGGGATGATATCCGGCATCCAATGCGAGGCTGGCGCGCCGCGATCCGAGAAGTCGTCTGCAAGTGGGAGGACATGAATACACAACTCGACTGACATGAACCCGTGGCGGATCCTATGCACCTTCATCATGAATCGACACGTTGTTTGTCTTCATCTTCATGACGTCAATATTTGAATGCATGGTGTTTTCACCTTGTCTATGTACTAGATGATATGTTTGAATAGCACTGAATAGCAATCAATGTCCTGGGTTCACAGTACTGACCGTCTAGCAATGGACTGTGACAGCCATCTCCACTCGTGTCCAGCGCCCCATGCTTCTCCGGATGATCGTCGTCCAGCCACAGAGTCGCCGGCGACGGAGACTGCAACGGACCATCTCCTCCCTCCTCTCTCTCTCTCTCTCTCCCCCCCCCCCCTCTCTATCTATCTATCTATCTTTCCCTCTCTCTCTTCACTCACACTCTGCCGCAGACAGCTGCTCCAGACGAAGATGTACAGTGAGGCGACGACGAGGGTGGTGTTTGCGGCGAGTTCGGAGAGAGGAGAGTGGGGGAAGAGGAGAGGGAGGAACAGACAGCACACTGTGTGCACAAGGATGAGCAGCGTCTGCAATCGAGGGAATCTCTCTCTCTCTCCCTCTCTATCTCTCTCTCTCCTCTCCCTCTCTCCTCTCTCTCTCTCCTCTCTCTCTCCCTCCCCGCCCCCCCCCCCCTCCCCCTCTCTCCCTCTCTCTCTCACCAGCAATGCGTGTTGGAGCAGCGCCCTTCGCAGGGAGAACTTCACCACGACCACATCGTATTGTTTGTGTAGAGACACGAGGAAAGAGGTGGGCGAAGCGTAGAACGAAAGCTGCAAGTGGTGGATCAGAAACGTATCCTGAAACAGGCCAAACGTACCAGAAGGAACATGGCAATGGGCACGGCGAGGAACCAGAAGAGCCATTGCGAGGGGACCAGCGAGCACCTGGAAAGATACGTTTCCATCTGCTGCATCATTGATAGGATACAATCAAATAGTCTGAAGCCACAATGTGGAAACTTAGAAAAAAAAACTAAACGTACTTGTGAGTGAAGAAGAAGGTGGCGGATGAGAGAAGACAGGGTGTGACGAGACCGAATAGGAGACAGATGCCAGTGCTGTGGGAGGAACATATTTCTCTCTCAATCTCTCTCTCTCTCTCTCCTCCCCTGATCCTCTCTCTTTCTCTCTCTCTCCCTCTCTCTTCCGCTCTCCCCTCTATCTCCCCCCCCCCTCTCTTCCCCCCCCTCTCTCTCCCTCTCTCCCTCTCTCTCTCTCTCTCTCTCTCTCTCTCCTCTCACCTGCTCTTCGGATTTCCGTCAGCCAGCATTCTGTAAATGTGCAGTGTGTATAGGAACAGCCACGCAAACGGCGTCGACGTTGTGAACGAGAGCAACGCGTTGCGCACCGGACAGAACACCTGAACGGCAGGGTGATCGTGTCGGGACCCAACGGGGGTACGGTACCTGATTGATGGACGCCTTGTGCAGGAAGTACAGGTTCACCGCGTTGAACGCATGTCAGCTTGCAATTTCCACTACCGGCTTGCAATTTATAGTGTCAGCTTGCAATTTCAGATGCCATCTTGCAATTTCCAGTGCCAGCTTGCAATTTCAGATGTCAGCTTGCAATTCCCAATGCCAGCTTGCAATTTTAGCATGTCACATGTCAGCTTGCAATTTCCAGTACCAGCTTGCAATTTCCAGTGTCAGCTTGCAATTTCAGATGCCATCTTGCAATTTCCAGTGCAAAGCGGATCCCATTCGCATGCTCATTCACACACATCGATTTCCAAAAAAAAACACAAAAATACAAACAGCACAAGTTGTTTCTAACTAACACTAACTTTCTAACCTCTAACTTTCTAACTAAGTTTCTAACATTCTAACTCCCAAAAAGTGAACCCAGAACACAAATTCTAACAACAGCACAACAAAGTGAACATTTATTTATTGATCATCAACGCGTTCAAGGGTTGTACTCGATGGGGAGGTTCTTGCGGCGGACCATTCCGTCGCCTTGGAACCACTCGCGGCGGAAGGTCTTGGCGGCGCCGTCGGGGGTGTTGGTCCACTCGATGGTGATGCGGTCGTTGTTGGTGTCCTCCTTTCCGAATTCGAACGAGTCGCAAGAGACGGCCATCAGCACGTTCTCCTTGGGGTCGAGCACTCCGCACGGCGGGTCGACGCCGAGGCGCTTCATGTTGGTGGTCTTGATGGCCCATCCGATGCGGCGACCTCCGGCGTTGATGATCTGAATGGAAGCACATGCAATCCAATCGATACGCAATCGATATCAAATCGATATCAACCTTGATGTGGTAGGTGTGCTTGTCATCGTAGGGGGCGTTGAAGACGATCTTGGTGCCCGGTTGGGTGTTGATATCTCCGGGAGGGACGGACGTCATGGCGAATGGATGCCGACAGACCGCCGCGCCCGCCTTTTGTACCGACCGCGCTGCACGCTAATAAGAATGGTGATGCGAAAAATTACGCAGTCGCGCTATTTAGGCTAATCACCTAATTTGCATGAGCACACATGCAAAACCATTATGTTCACGTGTCCAACTTCATACTTCATCTCTTGCCGCTCGAGCATCACATAATCGCATCGATGCTTTCAACACATGCGAGTCATCGAACTATTACGCATGACGTCATTTCGGTAGACTATGGCACAACCAGCATAAGAACTCTGCGGGTTGTTTTTGCAGCAGATTGATACCAGTTCGGGGCGTGAACACCATATTATCATACGAATCTATCAACGATTGAGTTCAGAACGATGCCAGCATTCTTTCGAAAAGTACATGAGTAAAGAGGAGTGGTTTGTTTTGATCTGATTCAACAAAATCACATGCATAAAATCTCTTCGCAGCTGACTAAAATTTCAAAACAAACCTGCTCTTTCTAATCGATGAAATAGCGGAAAGGAACATAATATGCATAAAATGCAATCTTGTCACACATTTTGTTGCAAGTTACTTGTTGGGATTAAGAGTACCCTGAATACCTGACTCCCCTGAATACCAGTACCCTGAATACCTCATTCCCGTTTTCGAAATTTGTATATTTGCATGCGTATGTTTACACAGAAAATTTACAGTTATAAAAACATCGTTTTTGTTTGAAAGAGCAGGTTTGTTTTGAAATTTTAGTCAGCTGCGAAGAGATTTTATGCATGTGCTTTTGTTGAATCAGATCAAAACAAACCACTCCTCTTTACTCATGTACTTTTCGAAAGAGAATACGTCGATATAATTGTGATTTATTTTCACACATACCGTTGACATAGTTTAGAGTGATGGATAGCATCTTCTCCTCCCCGGCGCGCACTTCTCCACAGCGAATGCATTGCGAGTTGACGGCCAGTTCAGTCTCCAAAACATCTTGAAGACGACCACGCTCCTCTTTGGACAAGCTCTGCAAAAACAATTAGGTGAAGATCAGGATGGGGAATCGGGCAAACAATAGAATACCTTGTCGAGACAAGCGACGATCGAGTTGAATGCAAGCTGGATCTTGGCAGGCTGATCGGGGATAGCCGACGCGTCTCCTCCCGCGTCCCGCAACGCCCGCACGAGGTTGTGACTCTGCAACAGCAAGTACATCTCCCATTCACATCAGCCTCCAACACAGCACACGCATCTCACTCACCGACGCTGGCTGGCTGGGAGACTTGTCGGCGAGCATTCGGAAGAGAAATGGCAAGACCCGACATTTTGCCAAAGGGAAAGTGCCATAAAAGAGGGAGTTGAAGGTAGTTGCGCATTCACTCATCTTTAACTGGCAATTAGTCCGGGTGGCAATTCCTGGATGTGTTCAAAATGGTCCAAATTTCAAAAATAAGATGTCATTTTACTTGTCTCAACGAGACAAAAACAGTGCAACAAAAATCGTAGCTGGTTTCTCAAATAACGCCGTGCGCAAACGAGACTAGTCTGAAAGCGTGGACTTCATGGTGTTAGTTGCTTATATTCTTATGAGACCTCTTTTTGAAGCTCTAAATGTTTGTGACAAACTGAGAACAATTTCAGATTGATAAATTTTGAATTCATGAAGTTGAAGTGGGGAAGTCAGATATGTTATCGCGTCGCAGTGTCGCCCGCCTGTGGCAGGGCACAGCTAGAGAGACGCGACTCCTCTACGCCCCGCCCCCTCCCCTCTCGCACCGGGTTCTCGAAACAAGACTCGAGTGTGAAATATAGCGAAAATAATGAAAACGAAAAGCTGAAACAACATTATAATAAGATGGAGTGAAACATGGGCTGTTCAGTGGTACAGTTCCCATTTCGATCGGACGTCATTGAGCCAGTGAAATATGTACGGATCGAAAGATGTCAATTTGAAACAGCCACTTTGCATCGAAATATCTCGATGAATGAAATAAACTTTACTATGATATTTTGTATACAGATCAACAATATATAGATAGGTATAAATCCAGAAGTTTGTTCATCTATACTCAATGTGACTTCAATCACAGCGGCTTCTTTTCAAGCTGAATCGTGTTTCTCACATGGACACCCGGGTGTCAATTTGAATGATGAAAATGAGATTGAAATGTGCATTCCGGGCAAATCATGCATGCTGAATTTATTGGTGTTATTGGTTTATTTTTAGTTTGATCAGATAACGATATATAATCAATGTCACGCTATGTCACGGCCCGGGCCGTGACGTCACGGCCGAATGGTCAAAGCTTGTGATCGGGACAGAAGTTCGCAGCACATGCAGTGCTCCTTCTCGCACAGATGGCACATCAACAGCGAACGCACCGTCGAAACATGATACAGCCGCTAATCACATAGACATAACCGACAATGTTTCCAAGTGCGAATCGTGTACACATACCGCGACAACGGGGTTGACGTGTGCGCATGCAGGGGTGCTCTCGATCGTTCGGTGCGATTGTAGCGACGGAGTGAAGGGTCGTCCATGACGAGTCGATTCCTCTTCACGGGCATCTTCTTATAGTAGATGGGAATCACGGGGACGCCACGTCCATCCCACTACTCTAGGGACCACAACGTGAGATGCAGAGAGTGAGTCGAAATCATGTAACATTTTCTCACTGGACGCATGATTTGCTCTAATTAGCATAGAACGGATTGCCCTTCCGCGCTGATTCCAACGGTATTCGATTTATGGTATCACGTGCTCTGTAAAGCAGTGAAAATCGATAAAATGTGATTTGATGACGTCATATTTCTTTGATCTAGCCGCCAGGGTCAAAAATGAATAATGAAACATGATGTCATAAGATACGTAGTCAATCAAGTTATGATTGATTACAATCATACAGAGCGTTATGAAAGCATTAGAAACCGATTTCTTCATAATTTTGCTATTGGTGACGTCACCAGTGCTTTGATCTAGCCGCCGTCTGTCGCACTGTGAGCGCAAGCTTGGGTGCGCGCGCGCCGCGCGGAATTGGAGCGCAATGTGAACGAGACCCTATGAACACTATATATTTTTGAAATCAGCTTGAAACGAACTACATTAATATGGCAAATGCTATATCACATTCAAATATCTGAAAATCTCATTGTGGTCGTACCTGTAAAGCAGATTTTCGAATACAAACGAAACATACAAAGAGGGTCCTGCAGTGACCAGAGAAACAGACTAGACTCTAACGACTACACCCTCCCCAAGACCCTATTTCCCTACAGTAAGACAACGAGCATAAGATCTTAAGTTTATCTACAGGCAAGAGGTAATGGGCTAGTTTCCGGCGACAGCGGGCCAGGGGAGGAGTCAGTCGGATGACTGGCCCCGATTAGTCGACGGATGGGGTTCTTATAGTCGTGCTTGAGTGGTGGGCGAGGCGGTCGCCGCCGAGCGATCTGGAATGTAAACACCATTATCCAGAGTGGTAATCTCCGAGAGCTTAGGAAAGGATATGTTGTGAGAGGATCTGCGGGTGACTCGTGGAATGTGAAGTGAATCCGCACATTATATCTCACAAAATAGAATAGGGAGAATAGGGACCATCCAGTATATGTCTGTCCCTTACACCTACCCTCCTCCAACAAAAAGACCGCCCTCGGTCTTTCGGGTGAGACTCACCTTACTCGACTTGGATAACTTTCTGCCTGTCCGGGCCAAACACGTCTTGCGGGTTCACATGTTTGCGATATCTACACTTCTCGCACTGTGGCTTTCGAAGAAGTATGCGCACTTGACTCTTGAGAATCAGAAAACGTGGAAGAGTACACCCCTGGCATGTTTTGAATCGAACCAAACAATATATAAGCAATTTGCCTGGTAGATGACAAGAAGTGTCAATATTGCACCAATCTTTGAACTGCAAAAAGTGTTGTTTTGTCAAAAGTAATCACACCGAAGTTCCCAAATTTATTGCAGAATGATGTGAAACAAGGTATCGTTGCTCAATGAAACACTCAATCTGTACAATACAACTGAAGATCGAGCAACGCGAAATCGAAAGACACGTAACAATCGAACATCATTGGCGTTCTATCCAGACACGAGTTGTAGAACTGTGGCATTTCTGGTTTTCTGGTAGCTTTGATCACGACCAGACCGTTCGTTCTGATAAACGGCATCGCGACAGCGTTGTTCAGTGGCTACGTCACTGCTCTTCCCATTCCCCCTGGTATGCCGCAATAGGAAAGCTTGGAACCTGAAAGTTTTCTTTCTTTGTTGAATACACAAGTGATTGAGCTGGGTACGGGAAACAGCATTCCCACATGAAAATTGAACATTGAACGCTGAACAGACGAATCACGAACATTGGACAGACATATCACATATCCTCAGTGAATCCTTCCTCGTGGTCGTCGTGGTCGACGCACTGAATTTTGTTCGTGGATTTGTAATGGGCTCGGTACGGGAAACGGCATTCCCACATAAAATTGGACATAGGACACTGGACGGACACATAACGCCTTACCTCGCTCTCCATGAGGGCGTCTGAGTTGGCGCGAGGGTGAGAATTAGGGGCGGCGCGCAGCGGCGCCCGTTTGTTTTGAGCTGTGACGCGCGCAACACGCCACTCCCAAGGCACACACGATTTCTCTATTCTAATAAAATATACTTAATTAGTGTGCGTTATTTGTTAGAATATCACTTTGTAAGACCTATGAGTATGATTCGTGAAACCAATATCGGTTGCGGCATCCAAAAACCGCCCTCTCTTGCTCTCTCCCGCTTTGCCACTAAACGTGTTTACGACGGCGGCGGCGGCGACGACGGTGTGCATCACGTAAGCTCCGCCCACTGCACTTTGCGCTCATTGGTCGCTCGGCTCTCTTGCGTGCGCACTCTGATTGGCTGAGCGCATGCCCCGCCCTTCGTTCACCCACTCTCGTGTCGGCTCGCCGTCCAGGCCACCGCCCCAGTTTTGGCGCGAAAACTGTGGGGGGAGGGGAGTGTGCGGAGCGGAGTGAGTGGGTAAGAGAGAGAGACGCGAAATAGCGCGTGTCAATGAGAGACTGGCATTGGCAGGCGCACGAGCGATTCGACAAAGCAGTGCGTTTCCATATTCAGGATACGTTTTCTAAAGTTTCGAATATGTATACATAACATGTTCGGCACATCAACCTGAAAAACAATTTCTTCGAAATTTGAGAAAAGGACATCCATTCTCTTTCGAAAAGTACACGAGTAAAGAGGAGTGGTTTGTTTTGATCTAATTCAACAAAAGCACATGCATAAAATCTCTTCGCAGCTGACTAAAATTTCAAAACAAACCTGCTCTTTCTGATCGATGAAAAATATAGTATGCACTATAATCGTGTCATACATTTTGTTGCAAGTTACTTGTTGGGATTAACAGTATCCTGAATACCTGAACTCAACATGCTAACAAGAAAACAATTAGAGTTTTAAAACATCGTTCGAAAGAGCAGGTTTGTTTTGAAATTTTAGTCAGCTGCGAAGAGATTTTATGCATGTGCTTTTGTTGAATTAGATCAAAACAAACCACTCCTCTTTACTCGTGTACTTTTCGAAAGAGAATGGATGTCCTTTCCATCCTACAAATACTATATTAAAACTTCTGTACTTGCACGAATTGCGACAAAAAAAATCCGCGAGAAGAAAACATGAATGCGCAGATTTACGAGTCCGGATTGAAAGATACTTCGGACAAGAGTACATAGTCTTGTAGAAGACACACACAAAATACATGGCTGGGAAACAGATGAGTACACACTGGAATAGACAGACTGTAGAAAGACGAGAGGCGTCCCTTGTGCTGGACTCTGAGAAGACTGATTCTTCTGCGCGACTAGACAGGGGGCGGGCCGAACTGTACTCCTGGCACACTCTTGTGCTCGCTGATTGGCTCTTCACTCTGGCATAGACAGAGAGTGTGCCGACAGTAAGAGAACTAATAATTTATTACAGTTCACACTGTGCCACACACAAAAAATATGATGAAAATGAAGAGAAAAAAATCAATGCAACAAATAAGTGCGTATCAATCTGTACTGGTCTTTTCAAATCTTCTGGTGGAGAGAAAACTTAAATGACACTTGTAAAGCATAGAACATACGAACTAATTACAGAACACTGTACAACCGAGGATGACTTGTTATGAGAATGGGCTAGTTCCGCTAAGCAGAGTGGGTTGGTTATGCCCTCGGGGCTCACCCGCCGGAACTTATTGTGTGTTCACTCGGGTCCGTCTTCCCTGTCTTACTTTCGGCCTTCAGCCAATTCTCCCGTTTCCGGTGGCGCGAACCCCGCAACGTGCACCGGTGATCCCTTAGCTTTTCTTAAAGCAGTCTCTTCGTCTGCTGTCGCTTTTTTTGTGCGCTCCAAATCGGTCCTTCTAGATGGACGCACTTCTTCACCTGATTGCACTCGGAATGGTCCTTTGTTCGGGGTCGAAATACTCACATGTCCAGATGCGGTCTCTCAATTCGAACAACACGATACTGGCCTGTCCACGGATACTGTAGTTATACACTCACTCGCCTGTCCGGCGTGAAGTTCTTGAGGTAAACTCTTTCCCCGATAGATATCTGGAGAGGTTTCAGATGAGGGCTTTGTTTATTGTACTGTCTTTCAAAGGCTCGCCGCGCTTTTTCGTTAGAGTGTGCTGCTTTTTCCCATACATGTAGCAATATCTTACAGATATTTTCTCTGTAGTCGCCGCCGACCGTCGCTTCCTGTACGCTTGCCACTTCTGCCCTTTGAAGTGCAATATCAATGGCAAACAAAGGATCGCGGCCGTGCGTGAGGAAATACGGAGTTTCTTGAGTGCTATCATGCACACTGGTGTTAATTGCGAAAGCACAGGCAGCCACAAAGTCATCCCAACACATGTAGTTGTCCTCGATATAGCATCGGATCATCTGTTGCATGGTTGAGAACACCCTCTCCACCATTCCGGCACCCTCGTGGTGGTACGGTGTTCCGAATTTGTGCTTGATACCCATTATTTTGAGTACTTCAACTTCAGACATGAATCCGGATTTCAAGTAGCTGGCATTGTCACTTACCAACACTTGCATAATACCAAAACGGAAGACGCAGTAATTTACGATGACTCGTGCGACTGTCTCTGATGAGCAGTCTGGAACAGCCACCAAAATAGTCATTGTTGTGAAGTGATCCACCATGCATACAATATATGAATTGCCTTGCTGCGACTTAGTGACCGGGCCGAACAAGTCGATGTAGCAAATTTGCATCGCACTGTGTGGAATGACCGGAATCATCTCTTCTTGATTGAATCGATTAGCTCTTTTCCGCTGGCACGGATCACACGCGCGAACGAAGAGCATGATATGGTCCGCCATTTTGTGCCAGAAATAGCGTCGCTTGATTTTCTTGACTGTCTTCTTCCAATTTAGATAACCTCCTGATCCTGCTTCCACGTGGTATGCTTTTACCGTGTCTTGTTGTAAAGCGGAAGGGAGTAGTGTGATGGTACGAATCAGATTACTGTTTTACCAACTGGTCCGTTTCACAAGGCAACCATTCTTATTGATCTCACACACTTCTGCCAATGTCGCGATCTCAGTTTTCTGCTTCTCTGTGACACCATCAGCCACTCTTCCCTCTATCATCGCGCGAACACCGCAACAAATCGGGTCTTCCATCTGTGCGCGCAAAATGGCACTCGAGTCTTTTCCCAGCAGCGCATTTAGATCGAGGCGCTTTGTTACACTGCGTGTTGTAACCGCGAGGCACACGGGGAATTCCACAATATCCTCGATCTCGGGACTGTTATCGGTGAACTGATCAGTGGGTTCGCAGCGGGACAGACAATCCGCAACTACATTGGATTTTCCCTGGATGTAATGAATAGAGATATCTTGAGACTGCAATTCAACAATCCAACGGGCCAGGTTGTTATGAGGGGTGTTGCCATTCCAAAGGAAGGTTAGCGGCTTATGATCTGTCCACACCTCAGTGTGATTGCCATAGATGATGGGTCTGAAGTGTCGAAGTGCAAACACAATAGCAAACAACTCAGTATGAGTGGCACTCCATTTCTGTTGCGATGGCGCGAGAGTCTTACTGAAGTAGCCGATGGCGGCGAGATCTTTCGTTTTCGCATCGCTCTCCACTTCCTGTAATAGAACTGCGCCCACTGCCTTGCCGGAGGCGTCGGTGTGTAGAATGAACGTCTCTCGGGTATACCAGGCATGGTTTTGTGCAGAGAGCCTCCTTCAAGTCGTGGTAGGATGCGTCTTGTTCCTCCTTCCAATAAAACTTACCGTGTTGTTTTGCAAGTTCATTCAGCGGTGCAGCGCGTTTCGAAAAATTGGGAATAAATTTGCGGAAAAAGGCGCACGTTGCGACAAAACCTCGTGCCAGTCTAATTGTGGTTGGTTTAGGAAAGTTTCTAATTGCATCAATATTTCTCTGAGCCGGATAATACCTGTTGCCGGAGATCTCGTGTCCTAGAAATGTAATATGACCCAGCGCGATTTCTGTTTTCCTTGCAGATGCTTTTTGAAGAATTGAATAGACGCAGCCGGTCCAGCACTTTTCGAATAGATGACAGATGCCCCTCGAAGGTGTTATCGAAAATAATGATGTCATCTAGATAAGCTGTGACATTGTCTCGCAGCCCTCCCAGCACTCGAGAGAGTGCGTGGTTGAATGCCGCCGGCCCGTTCTTGATTCCGAACGGGACAAATCGATACAAGTAATTATAATTACCGTACGGCGTGGTCATTCCACACTTCTTCATTGCAGAGTCACTTAATTTCAATTGTAGAAAACCACTTGCCAGGTCAAAACTGGAGTAGTATTTATATCCTGCCATTTTCTGAAGCACGTCTTCTATTCTGGGTAGTTCGTGATGTTGGGGTACGGTAATTTTATTTAAATTACGGAAATCAGTACAGAGACGCAGATTACCGTCCTTTTTAGGGATAGGCACTAGATTATGCATGAACGTAGTCTGAGTAGTGGGTTCTATTCTTCCCGCTCCTAGCAACCCCTGGATATGATTATACACTTCTTGTTGAAATTTGACGGGCATTCTACTATTCCTGGGTCGGTACTCACATTCCTCAGTTGTCGTGTGAATTTCAGTGAGATCGGCTTCATACGAGCCCAAATCGTAGCTAGATGATGACATCACATCGGTGTATTCTGCAAACAGTTCCTGAACCTGAGCTTTTTCTCCTTCTAACAGAATACTCTTAGAGAGATCGGGACAAAAGTGTTGCTTATTTTCTTTATTTTTGGTTTCTGTGGGCTGGTTAACCGAGACAGCATCGGTAGATTCATGGGCTAATTGTCCGCCAAGCAGGGCAGAGACGAGGCTTCCCTCGTTGTCGCTCACCTTCGCAGGTGCGATGGCGAGACAAGAACGAGTCGCCTGGATAGTGCTATTTACACGGCTCCAGTATTCCGTTATATTGCATCTCTAGTGGAGACATCTCGCATAGTGTCTGGTCTTTGTACACGATGACGTCATCATTTGTCGGATTCGCGACGAGAATCATTCCAAGCCCGCTTTTTACGATAGCTGGCGTGACGACGAGACTCTTGTTGTGCATGCTCTCACTGATCGAGTCTGTCACCCACGTGTCCGACTCGTCCGACTGCGGCATCAAACAGCGCACATACGTGTCCGTACCTGCCGACACGACACAAGTCTCTGCTGCTTTCAGATTAAATTGTTTTGCCGGGTCTATTTACTCTTTTGTTTCTAGCACATTGACAATAGGAATGTCCATTCCTCCCATCGTGACAACTCGGTTACGGTAGTCGATCGACCAGCGCGGAAGGCGATGGAGGATTGTGTTACCCAGGATTACCTGATATTTGGAAGCGTCCTTGGGAGGCGCGACTCCATCTGCAAAATATAATTTCTCATTGAACTCCATATTCTGAATAGCTATTGTCACAATTGCGTATCCCTTGATTTTAATCAGAGCACTAGACATGCCTTCCGCTGTGCACACGTCGTCAGTTTCAAACTTGAATATTCCCACGAGAGGAGCGATGCTAGTGTGGCAGATCGAAATGCTCGCACCTGTGTCGAGGAGAGCCAACATTCGAATATTGTTCACACGAATGGGGATCTGATTGATGAAGTTACCGGAGGATTTTGAGTTGGTTGCAAGCACGTTGATGTTGTGTGGCTGTGCCAAGATGCGCGGCGGCCACGAGCTGCCCGCGCTGTGCGGACGCGAACACGCCGGGGTGTCGTCATCCGAGTGCTCCTCAAACATGTCTACTACATACGGGGTATGCGCTCTTACCGGCATTACGTTGTTCACTACTACCACTTCTTGCTTATTATTTCTGTTGTTCCATAGGTTCTTAATAACATTATACCACTGTTTCATAAGGAATCCGAATTGAATCGTAGTTACCATTGCACACAACGTGATCCACAGATTAAACGCAGACACATGTGGCATAATCATATCATATATATTGAAATTGGCTGGTGCCGACGACAGCGGGTCGGATGAGGATACTGTATTACTGTTTTGAGGAGTGAAGTCGTGTGACTGCCACATCTCCTCCACCGATCGCTCACGGGGAGTGATTTCAGAGAGATTCGTGATAACAAAATTGTGATAGATAGTCAATTCAGGGATGGAAAAGAAGGGTTCTACTTGGTTCGAGGTTTTCACTATCGTCACAGCAATGGGACCTTCTTCCAGTCCGTTTTGCTGATCCAACTTGAACACCTCCTTGTTCCGTGTGTACCGTATCACTGCTCCCTCTGCACATGGAATCTGATCAGATTTCTCTTGCAGAATACCTGACTGGAGATTCATGAACACCGTGTGGTTTGTCTCTCCGACAAACATTCTCACCCGAGGTTCACGGTAACACGATCTCCACTGGCTATCTCCACCGACGTGTCGGGTATTCTGACGCACCTGTGTATTTCATACGTGTCTTCTCCGATGTGCTTTGCCTGCACATCTGTTCTGTTCAATAGCGATCGAACCATCGCTGTCGGGTCGGATGACAGCGCGCTCTTCAGCAGGAACGACACGTAGTTGACTCTCTCACACAGTGTGTTCGCCAAGTGATGGAATATCGCGACCATGCTGTGTTGCATGTCGCTCTCGACTGCCAGAAGCTGTGCAGCCAATTGATTCGTCGATGTGTATCCCACACTTGCTGATGTGCGAGTAGCGCGGCGCCGCGTCACCACCGCGTACCCCTGATCAGTGACCGTGAGAGTGTGACCACAGTCATTCACTGACTCACTCTCACTCCCCCAAGAGACGGCGAATTCCTTGTCGTCACTCAGCCACACCCGTCCTGCTTTCGTTCCGTACATTTTGTTGTCTACCGGAACATACAAACACTTCTCCTCTTCATCGGGTGTCCATAGCATGGCCGACCCGTCGGCGAGAGTGCAGTGTCCGGTGCGGTACTTGCACTCGCTGTGCGCGTCAGCCGAGGTCTGAATTGTGGATTCCGCATTACGCGCGCGAATAGACGTACTGATCATAATACAATTAGTCACCGTCTTACTGTAGTCATGAAAAATCTGGAAAGGCGCTGTCGGCCATTCGATATCGACTAGATTATTAGTTTTCCACAGAATGCCTTGCTGGATCAAGTCGCCGTGAACACACCGCTTGTGCGTCCTCATCATATCACACTCTTCCGCCGACACGGTGTGCCGTGTTTCCACTGCTGCCTTGTGCCTGGTTCCGAAGATGTTCACTCCGTAGGTGACAGTGAAGGAAACAATCCGACACAAAAAGGCGTCAGTATCGTAGGCTTTAGTGTTTGGTCTGTATAGGGAGATAGCCGTCCTCACCAGTGTTTCGTTCATCTGCGCCGTGAATAGAGAGCAGTCCGAGCTATGCGTGAATCGGGTTACGGTAGCAAGGTGATCGTGTGGGCAGAAGAAAGCCTGCGGGAGCGCGGCAGCTGAAATTGTTGCTGCTGGTACTGTTGCTGCTGCTGAAAGAAAGCGGGACAGTTGCGTTTGTAATGAGTCAAATCACCACAATGAAAACAGCTTTGCTGATGTTGTTGTCCCTGCCGCTGCCCTCGGTTGTTGTTGTTGTTATTATAGTAGTTGGGACGGTTACCGTAACCTCCGCTCCCTCTGAATCCACTCCTGTTGCCATGTCCTCCGCGAGAGGAATTGCCACGGTAGTTGTTGAATCCCCCATTAAATACGCTCTGGGGGTTCATTCCCTGGTATACCTTCTGCGGCATCGTGTTGTTGCTGTTCGACATGGCTTGCTTGAACTTCAAACAATTTCTAAAAACGTGACCAGATTCATTACAGTAACCACATACAACGTGAGTCTCAAAATTGACTGTCTTTGGGGTGGGCGGGCGATTCCAGGGCTCCTTGTCATTCGAACGGGGAGTGCGGCTGAAAGCGCGCACCTCGGCCGCGGTAGGATCGAGAAGTGCTTCTGCCGTGGCCTCTGCAAGGAGGGCCTCCACTCGCAGTGCTTTCGAGCGCGCTGACTCAAACGATTCGGGGTTGTCCATCTTTACATGATACCTAATCGCCGGACGGAGGCGAGAGCAGAACTCTTCCAGAATTCTCTCCTTCGCTACCTCTTCCGTTTGTCTAGTCGTTGCCGCACGGACTATGTTGAGAAGGCGGCTGGCAAAGGAGGTAACCGACTCAGATGCCTCCTGCTTGCACCTCTTCAACATCTCTCTCGCAAGGTGGCACTGCTCAGGCACCTCAAAGTAGGCTTTCAAGTGGTCTCGTACTGTGTCGTACTCTTTTCTATCGTCAGCCGTCATCTCCTCCACCTTTTCTCTAGCCAGTCCGTCGAGGTGAGAGATGAGGTAGTCAGCCTTCTGCTCTGCACTCCACTTGGGTCCCTTCACTCTCATTACGTCCTCAAATTTCCTTAGCCAGATGCTGAAGCCGTGGGCGATGCCGTCAGCTGATCCTGAAAAGGCATTCAGTTTGATTCCCAGTGACGTATCGACGCCCAGGGAAGCCACCAACGGGATGTTGTCTATGCGTTTGCTTACCTCCTCAAAACTCTCATTCAACTGACCCTCCAACTGGGAGGAATACTGGGAGAGAGACGTTTTCAGAGCACGATTTTCAGTCTCTCCCTTCTGTAGAACAAAGGTAATAGCCTTGACAGTGTCATCTTCAGAGAGATCAGATCTCTCGGATCGGGAAAGTGTTTCTCTCTCACGTCTTCGAGGGAGCGCGACAGCTGACCGAGAGGCGACGACTGCACAGTCTCAGAGTTGAGGAAGCGGTTGTAATTCGAGTTAGATCGCGACTCGGGTGTCTCGGCAGAGTTAGCAGAGAGAGAAGACGTAGATGTATTCAAATCGTACAAGGTGTGTCTCGTGTTCACCATTTTCGTATATGTATAGTAGGGCTCGTTTGCACCGATAGCAGGGCGCGGACAGACAAGACTTGATTGTCACACAGGGGACAGAACGGACAAAAACACACAGAGTATTGGGCTCGTTTGCACCGGTAGCAGGGCGCGGACGGACAAGACTTTCACAGTCACACAGAACACAGAACGGACAAAACACAAAGTATTGGGCTCGTTTGCACCGGTAGCAGGGCGCGGACGGACAAGACTTTCACAGTCACACAGAACACAGAACGGACAAAAACACACAGAGTATTGGGCTCGTTTGCACCGGTAGCAGGGCGCGGACGGACAAGACTTTCACAGTCACACAGAACACAGAACGGACAAAACACAGAGTATTGGGCTCGTTTGCACCGGTAGCAGGGCGCGGACGGACAAGACTTTCACAGTCACACAGAACACAGAACGGACAAAAACACACAGAGTATTGGGCTCGTTTGCACCGGTAGCAGGGCGCGGACGGACAAGACTTTCACAGTCACACAGAACACAGAACGGACAAAACACAGAGTATTGGGCTCGTTTGCACCGGTAGCAGGGCGCGGACGGACAAGACTTTCACAGTCACACAGAACACAGAACGGACAAAACACAGAGTATTGGGCTCGTTTGCACCGGTAGCAGGGCGCGGACGGACAAGACTTTCACAGTCACACACAACACAGAACGGACAAAACACAGAGTATTGGGCTCGTTTGCACCGGTAGCAGGGCGCGGACGGACAAGACTTTCACAGTCACACAGAACACAGAACGGACAAAACACAGAGTATTGGGCTCGTTTGCACCGGTAGCAGGGCGCGGACGGACAATACTTTCACAGTCACACAGAACACAGAACGGACAAAACACAGAGTATTGGGCTCGTTTGCACCGGTAGCAGGGCGCGGACGGACAAGACACAGAACACAACACAAAGTACAACCATACAACTTGATATCACCAAATTCCACTTATTCTTATTCTCCGAAATTATCTATATTCCCAGGCCAATTCTCAAAATTCTCAATTCCCGTGGCTCACCTGGCTCACTATATTTCTCAATTCCCGTGGCTCACCTGGCTCACTATATTTCTCAATTCCCGTGGCTCACCTGGCTCACTATATTTCTCAATAACTTCCACCTCAACCGGATACTAATCTAGAGCTCATTTATCTTACACACTGGCCAGCCATCTAGTCTATCACCCTGCAGAGAGGGGGTTTGATCAGAAAAGAAGGAAAAGGCTCACTCGCTGCTAACAAAGAGGGAGGGTCCTGCAGTGACCAGAGAAACAGACTAGACTCTAACGACTACACCCTCCCCAAGACCCTATTCCCCTACAGTAAGACAACGAGCATAAGATCTTAAGTTTATCTACAGGCAAGAGGTAATGGGCTAGTTTCCGGCGACAGCGGGCCAGGGGAGGAGTCAGTCGGATGACTGGCCCCGATTAGTCGACGGATGGGGTTCTTATAGTCGTGCTTGAGTGGTGGGCGAGGCGGTCGCCGCCGAGCGATCTGGAATGTAAACACCATTATCCAGAGTGGTAATCTCCGAGAGCTTAGGAAAGGATATGTTGTGAGAGGATCTGCGGGTGACTCGTGGAATGTGAAGTGAATCCGCACATTATATCTCACAAAATAGAATAGGGAGAATAGGGACCATCCAGTATATGTCTGTCCCTTACATTACACAACACACCAGCCCACCCCGTCCCGGTGCTCCCTGGATTTTTTTATAATTCAAAATAAATTCCAATATGTTTCTTGATTACTATTAACTAATACAAACACGAAATAATGGTTCGGGTACATTGCGCACAGAGAATGTATGAAATCGCAAAATCGTGCAATTATGTTGCGATTCCTTTTCATTTTGTGCGACAAAAGCATGGAATCGTTTCTAATAGAGTTTGAGTATTTAGAATATCTGATAAACGTATTGTGATCCTATTTCCATTAACAATAAACAAAACAATGAAGCAAATTTCAGGTATTGTCATCATTCACAGAATTGCGCGATTCGTGCACCCCCGCGCCCTATAAGAGAGCGCCCTATAAGACGTTGCGATACTCAGAAATGTTTTACACAATACTGGAAGGTGCCAAAGAACCGATATAAATTACAAAAACACATAGAAAACTACATTTCGGAAACAACAACACGAAATTCACTAACAAGCAGAGGGAGGCGGGGCAAACGACGCGCTCGGCCAATGAGAGTGGGCACATTAGTTGGGAAGCGCCAATGAGCATACGCACTGTGGGCGGGGCTTACGTGATGCGCGTCGTCGTCGTCGTCGTCGTCGTCGTAAACACGTTTAGTGGCAGATTGAGAGAAAAAGTTGTTTTGAATATTTTGGCAGCCGCAATCGATATTTATTTCTCGAACCATCCTCATAGGTCTTGCCAAATGATATTTTAACAAAAAAACACATACTATGGGGTATATCGTAATGAAATAGATGAAGTGGTGTATGACTTGGGGGTGGCGCGCTGCGCGCGCTTAAGATAAAAACAAACGGGTCGTCGCGAATCGTCGCGAATGGAGTCGCGCCACTGCAGGAACACAAATTGAAGCTGATCGATCCGGTGTGAGGAGAGATGCAGTGCAAGGTAGGCAATACTCTTTGTAAAATTCTCATCGAATCGCCTCTTCACCACTCGCGCGCCATGACTGTCTATGCACCGAAGTAGCACCACTAGGAATGCTCTCAGTGATCGATGATCTAACAGTTTGATATGATGCAGTGCAAATTATTTCGCGGCTGAGCGGTGATATTTTTCTGCGGTGAATACAAACTGAATTACTTCTCATTTTCCCGTCCTCGCGCGAGCGGTTGCCCCTTCCCGCGCTCCCTCGACCCGACGACAATGAAAGTCACCGCCGCCGCCGCTTGGAGATGAGGTTTCGTGGAGTATCGACTAATCCTGAAATTGAAGCCGTTCACTGTGAGACAATAAGGCGACGCCAAATGCAAACTAGTCGACGAACGTTTTTTTTATCTCTCTCTTCCTAATTCTTCAGTCCCACACTGATGATAAAATAAACTGTAAAAAAAAAACTGAAACGTAAAAGTGAAGTTTGATTTAAAAACGAAAAACAAAAACAAATTGCAGACATTTCACTCGTTCACAAGAGCTTTGCTGCGCGCCAAGAATTGTTGTTTCACCGCATCTTCTTGAGATGTGTGAACACTATACAATAGATTTATCTCAAATCCAATGGTTGGGGGGAGATATTGAAGTTGTTGAATTGGGGGGGGGGAAAGTTGTGGTGGTCCGGCTTGTCCCGTCGATGGTCCCTCGGCAAAAGATACTTTGTCGCATCGTCCTGAAGGCGTCGGGGTCGATTGGGGCAGCCGGCTGTATCGCGCTCTGTCAGACAGCCCTCTTGGTCCCTTTGTTGCAGGGAGAGAAACGGTCTTACACGATTACAGTATGAAGCCTTGTCGATTAGAAATGTGAAGATATAGGGTCCTTATGCCGATTCGCGTATATGCGCATAGTGTCCCTTGTATTTCGCGATCATATTCAGTGCCTTTTCGGGCCGATTCTTTCCGTATTTCGGACAGTAGTTGTCGTTCATCACATGTAGGAAGTATTTCGCCTTCGAGTATTCGAGTGTCTCGCTCTGTATCTGTCCTATCAGCGAGTTCCATTCCGTCTTTGGTATTCCGAGTGCAGTCAGTGCTGCATCATTGCCCTTCCAGTTGTCGCCGAGTGAACTGACCAAGTATGGATGCAGTGACACTTTGTATCCCAGCTCTCTATACGTTTATACGTTTCAGCTATTCCCGTGTATTTCGCAATCTTCTCCGCCGCGGCGCGCTCGAATGACTCGAGTCCGTTTCCGAATGAAACGCGCACATTCACTATCACCACCTCTTTTTCGCCCTCTCGTTTCAGCACAATGTCCGGCCGCAGACTGCCGCCATTGATCGAATCGCGAGTGTCTGTCTCTATCTACGCATTTTCGTTCGCCGCACTCTTTTCCGCAGCCGCCACTATCAGATCCTGTATATTGTTGTGTCGGTCCATCATTCCCATTGTGAAGTGAGCTTTGCACGCGTTGAGCACATGTGGAGCGTCTCTATCTGGTTCTCGTTGCATGTTGTGCACACGCGGTCCACCCAAGCGTTTTGCATGGTGAATCTCGCTCCTTTCAATGGCAGATTATCGAGCAGCGCTCTACTAGCGCTTCGGCGCGCTGTCGCGCGCCTCCGCGCTAGATCATGAAAATAAGAAGAATAGAATAGAAACTCATAGAATAGAATAGAAACTCAAGTTTTTGTTATGATCAATAATACTGTGTTTTTTTTTTACAATTTCATAACATTTCGAGTGAAACTGGTTATTAAAGTAGAGAAGATTAGTCGATTGATGTATTGATTGCACTGATAATGTGGTCTAGAGGCAATGCACCTGGTCTGCATAATACCTGGTCTGCAAGTGCTTTGGTTAGCTGCCGCGTACCTCCGTTGTACAAGTCAGTAGATCTATGTATATTTTTGAATTTTAATGTCCTCGCGTATACGGAAAGAGCACCTGCACGGTGCCGCGCGCTCCCGCTCCGCTATCAATATCTATGAATACATAGATCAATGATAATCATTATACTTTTTTTTCTGAACCATACTTTCCTTTGCTCATAAAAACTCTCTCTCTCTCTTCCCTCTCTCTCTCTCTCTCTCTCTCTCTCTCTCTCTCTCTCTCTCTGCTTCCTCTCTCTCTTTCTCTGCTCTCTCTCTCTCTCTCTCTCTCTCTCTCTCTCTTTTTTTTCTCTTTCTTTCTCTCTCTTTTTTCTCTTTCTTTCTCTCTCTTTCTCCTCGTATTTCTTTTAGTTTTAATGCTACGAGCTTTGCTACTGCAACCTCTCGCCCTCTTTTATTCTCGCATTCTCTCTCTCTCTTTCTCTCTCTGTCTCTCTCTATCTCTCCCTTCCCTTTTTTATCTAACTCTTCCTTTTTTCCCTCTTCCTCTTTTTCCGCTGCCTTTCTCTATATATATCTATATGCTTCTCTCTAACTTTTCCTCTCTCCCTCTCTCTCTCTCTCTCTCCGTTCTTTGTCAATGCATTTTTAGATATTGAAGTAAAACTTTTGCTTGGACATGGAGCTTCCGCTGCCGGACAGCGAGATTTTGATGTTTTTTTAACCGGATACTGAAAGCAAAATTGAGGAGGTGGACTACAGCCGAGGACGTAAACTCAACTATCTGCAAAGTTTCATACAAATTGGTTCAGTATGAATCAAGTCGTGAACGCGGAACTAATCAAAATCGTAAAGAAATGCGAGGGCGCGCGCATCTTTTGATGATTGGACAATATGTTCCTCACACCGTAACCAATAACGCTGAATTTGGCAGGTACGCTCTTTTTGTTGAAACTATTTGTTGAACGTATTTACGGAAAAAAAGAAGCGAAGATGTTTCTTAGATGAGACACGTTCGCTGCGAACAGCAACAAAATCGATTACTTTCGTGGTTTTTCTTCGAAATATAGGCAATGAGTGTAATTGGAGAGTAATCACGAAGTGGACTGCGTCCTGAAGTAATATGTAATCTTTCTGAGAAGTTTCACGCAAATCGGTTCAGTAGAAACGGAGATATGCCCGCGGACACACAAGAAAAGGTGCAAAAGTGTCTATTTTTGGTGGTTTTCGACCATAAAAAAGGTAATGAATGCAAAATTGAGAACTGTCACAGAATGGACTGCACCAGAAGACGTGAACTCAACTATCTTATGAGTTTCATGCAAACTGGTTCTGTATGAATCGAGTTATGACCGCGGAAATACTAAAAATCGCAAAAGTGAGGCGAGAGCGCGCGCGCGGCTCTTGCTAATTTGGCTATATTTTCCTTACACCGTAACCAATGATGATGAAAATTGCAGGTTAGTGACAGAACTATTTGTTGAAAGTACTTACAGAACAAGAAGCGAAACTGTTTCTTAGGTGAGAAGCTTTTGCAGCGGACACCACCAAAATCGGCGAATTTTGAGGTTTTTCTACTAAATAAAGGCAATGAGTGTAATTGGAGAGTAATCACAAAGTGGACTGCATCCTGAAGTACTTTGTAAACTTTTTGCAAAGTTTGACGCAAATCGGTTCGGTAGGAACGGAGTTATGTTCGCGGACACACAAGAAAAAGTGCAAAAGTGACCATTTTTGGTGGTTTTTTGACCAAATATGGACGTAGAGGAGGAGTTGAGAGGTGCCTGAATTTTGTCGTCGTCCTTGCAAAGGAATACAACTTTCTACCAAGTTTCATGTGAATTGGTTGAGTTTGAAGCTAGTTATGACTCTGGAATGACGGACAGAGACAATAGGACATTTTAGTAGAAAAGGCGATGTCTCCAGTCTATCGCGCTATCAGTTGCCTGAAACCATTTGTTTTGAAGTATGCGCGCATTTCTCGAGTCCTGCATGAACATATCAAAGTGCTTGCTGGTCACAGTGTATTCGGTGCTCATCCGTTCGATATTGCACTCGTCCAGTGCCGCAGCCATCCTTCTCTTGAGTAGATGCATCGTATTCGAGTCAGTTATCGATTTCTTGCTCGAGGGAGTAGCCTGCATCTCGACTATCAGCTGATCGTTTTCCCACTTCACTTCGAACAAGTGAAGTTTCCGTCTCATATGTCGCGTTGCCTCGCGGCAGTTTCTCATCATATTAGTCTGGCCACCGTATGTTATTCCACGGTATCCAACGTTTTCGTCGTTCAGATATCTTGCACACACCGTCTTTTTATCCATCGTGTGCGCTTGTTGCGGTCCAATCCACGCGACAGCTATGTATTCCAGAAGGTTCCAGAACACTGTCGATATGTAGGCATCTTTCGAGTGGAGCAGTTTCATTGTTGTCGTGAAGCAGCCAATGTACATCGTGTCTTTCGGGTGTTGCATGTTGAAGCCCTTGGAGCAGTACAAATATGGTTTGGACACTCCGCACTTCACGTTCTGTATGTGTGATATGGTACTGGCGAGCGTCTTTTCCATCTCGTCTATACTGGCCATAGTGCATCTGTCGTTCATTGCAATGTAGTATAGCCTGGACATGACGAATATTCTGATCGCGTCTCTCAGCTGGTCGCAACTCAGTGATCCCCTCGCTGCTGCCAGCTTTCGCATATCCGTATTCATCTGTCGCAGCGTTCCCGACTGTTCGTTGATCTCTCGGAAGCCTATATTCACTCCGAGGTATTTCTAGCTATCTCCTTCATCGAGCACGTTTATGCATTCGTTGTACATTTTGGTCTCTCGTGGAACCACTTTTCCCTTCTGTATTATGAGTGCTCCGCATTTGCGCGGCTTGAACAGCAGGTGTATACTCTTCGCGTCTTCAGCCATCTTATCGAGTTGATATTGTAGGTCCGAGTGGTTTTTGGTTATTATGGCCATATCGTCGGCGAAAGCGAGCAGCGAGAAGCCTTGTCCCAGTATCTGCATCGGCCTCACTCTCTTATTGTGCGCGCGAATGGCCATCTCCAGCACTATGTTGAAGAGGATGGGTGATATGGGGTCTCCCTGCTTCACTCCCGCATCCACGGCTATGCTCCTCGTATGGGTGTGCGGAGAAGCGCAATGTTCTCCAGTGTGCCCTCTCTGTTCGTGAAGCCCTTCTGGCAGTCACTTATCAGTCCTTTTATCTCGTTCATCCTGTTGGTCAGAAGTGTGAGTGTGGTATAGATTTTATAGACGGTATTAATCAGGCTTATCGGCCTCCAGTTTTCTATGTCGAGCTCGTCTCCCTTTTTGTATATGAGCGTCACGTTGGTTTCCTTCCAACTGCTCGGAATCCGCTGTTCTCTCATGCATCTATTGAAGAGCTCAGTGAGGAAGCTGCCATCCGGATCGGCGCTCAGTAGGTTACCTCAAACCTGGGCAATTAAACCTACTCGTGTGTCAGCGGAGCCCACGTGAATCTGACGTGCGCGTCCGACAGTGACAAGGTCACCACGGCACAGATGGTGTGCAACGGACTGCTCACAGACACACTCACGTGCGAGCCACAGGGTACGATGAACACGGTACGTTTCAAGACGAACCAGCCGGAAGCCAAGTTCTCGTGTAATCACCCAGCGATTTCGCAATGGTTCGTAGCGAACTGGATATCGATTTGTTCAGGTGGCAGGGGCAATGTTTCGCATTAGAAAGCGATGCTTTCCTCTGATCCCTCACATCATGCCGCGGATGTGTGCGGAAGAAGAAGGAGAAGATACGGATGGAGACTAGGAGAATCAGCTTGCCTCTTCTAGTTGCGCGCACCTAATGAGAGGGTTTTACTTTATTGAAGTATTGGTGTATTGTTACGTTCTTGTTTCGCTTTTTCTTGTTATACTTTGCCGTACTCACTTCATCTTGGAGATTCTGTCACGTTTTGTTGTTGTTGTACAGTTGTTGCTGTTGATGAAACAGTTTTTTTTCTCTCTCGAAGTTTTGATGCGTTATTTTGTTGGCCAATACTGAACGGTTTCTGTACCGTGGAAAATATCTCAAGTTTAGGTACCAACTGTCGCTTCCTTGAGTTTATGTTTAGAAGAATAACACTACTAAACTAATACGACACTGGAAGGAGGAGGAGAGGGAGGTATGGGAGAGGACGTGGCACATATGAAGGTGAGTGTGCGGAATGTATGGCAAACTTTTGAGTAGTCATTGTAATCACCCATGTATCGATTTAGTGACAGTGTTTAAGCTTAGAAGTCGTGTGATTGAGACGTGATTGCATAATGTTGTTATACGACGCGTCTAGATGACGACAAGCCTCTCGTCTCTATCGTCCGGGGAGAAGCGAAGCCGCGACGAGGTGAGCGATTGTCTTTCTGTTATGTAACTATGCCGGGCACATCTCCGATTCTGAGCCATTATCTGTTGCAGGATTCGACAATCGACGAGACGTCGTCGGACGATCAGTCGAGTGAGCACTCGCTCAGAAAGAAGAGGCGCAAGCGACGCGGCGAGAGGATTAGGGGTGGGTGGAGAGAGTGTGGGTGGAGAGAGTCACTGGAAAAGCTCGCGCCACCTCCGTGCAGGGTTTACAAACAGCGTGGAGTGCGCGTACTTTTGTCGTTGGTGGAGAGAGATTGTTGTTTGTACAGTACTATTATATTGTATAATTGCTTCAGGTGGCAACGAGGATGCGTCTCATTGGAAGAAGCGGTGGGAGGAGGAGCAGCGGGCGAGAGGCGAAGAGCGGGAGAAGATGGAGGAGGAGATGCGAGAGCTGAGAGGTCGGAGAGAGAGAGAGGAGAGAGAGGAGAGAGAGAGAGAGGAGACAGAGAGAGAGGAGACAGAGAGAGAGGAGAGAGAGAGAGGAGAGAGAGGAGAGAGAGAGAGAGGAGAGAGAGAGAGAGGAGAGAGAGAGAGAGATCACGTCGATTTCAGCTCGCGTCGCCTTGTCCGAGGAACAGGGTCGAGTGAAACAGGTGAGCAGTCTTCATTTTTGATGAACTGTGATCAGATTGCGTGTTGATGTTGATGCTCCAGGAACCGACCGAGGAGTCTGGCGACTGCACCACTCTGTCCGCTGAGCCCGATCGAAAGCCAATGGTGAAGGTGAGTGATGAAGTAAAAGTGAACATGGCTTCTGTATTCTATCTATGGAGTTTCAAAAGAACTATAGCCTGCATCGGAGCATTAGTACTTCTTTCTACCTCGCTTGCAGATCGAATACCGTCTGACTCTCTCGTTTTGTATTTGCACGCTATGATCTACCCCGTAATTGCGAGAATAGAACGAGATGAATGTGAATAGCTCAGAGCGTTTCCGTCGCCGATCGATAATGGCTAGAGGGAGGGAGGGAGGGAGGGAGGGAGGGAGGGAGGGAGGGAGGGAGGGAGAGAGAGAGAGAGAGAGAAGGAGGGAAGGAGAGAGAGAAAGAGAAAGTTCTCTGTCTCACGTTCTCTGTCTCACTCATACATTTAGCACGCGAAGTTTTCATAATACTGTTTTATTTATGTCACTACAAAAGGCCACAAAACAAAATGCGATGGTTTTTACTGTAACTGTAAAATCTAATTTACACTTTAATTGAACGAGACTGTTGGGGAGGGGGTGAGCGGTGGGAGAAACGGATCGAACGAGTGTACTGTTAGTGTAGTGTTGCGGGAGATCAGATTTCATCTTCGTAAACGACTTGGCTTAACGACTTGGCCAATTCATCCGCATCTTCATTGGAGACCTCGTTCGAGACGATGGTCAGGAGCCTCCTAAACAAGTTTCACAATAAAGGGATCAAAATGTGAATGATTTCCGCACCATTTCCTCTGCCCCTCTGGACTCCGCTCAGCACCTTACCAGCTTGTTTGAATGTTGCTCGCTTCATCACGTTCTGAACGTATTTTCTCTCTCTATGTGATCATTGTCGATCTCATACCTTTAACGTCATTACTTCTAGGCGCAAGTCCTTGTCCATATCACATGGGAGAACGATACCAGACACAATTTAAGAATCTAAGTATGTATGATTTAAAAAAAACTGATTTAATCCTAATTGACATACGAGTTTTTTTCTGCGTCTCAACGTCCTGTCCTTGTAGAGGAAGACAATTGAAATGTATGTGATAGAATAGTATGGCTAATGAGTAGACCATCGAGCATTCATTGAAGTTGACAGCTTTCTAAATTCGGGGATAATTAAACGAACCTATGCTTCATGATATCATATTCATATACGAGTCAAGCAAAGTTCAGTTACATCACTCACGTGCGAAACGGTTTCGAGAGTATATAATATTGGGCTAGAGTTGACATGTTCGTTTTGAAGATCGCGTGTGTAGTTGAGACGCGAGAAACTTTTGATTTTCACTTTCCATGATTTACCAGCCAAAACAACACAAAATTGATCAATTCTAACTGTAGGCAGAAATATCTGTAATATTCACGATCAGCCAATACAGTTAATGCGATATTCTTACTTCATTTGAAACCATTGTCTGACATATGTTCAGTAAATCCCCCAATGTGTGTTGCTCATAATCTGGGTGCAAAAGCAAAAAACTCTGAAACAAGTATAACGTTGCTTCTCAAAATTTCACCACTATTTACACTCACGTGCAGGGTTGTGAAGTTTTCAAATGTGAAGTTTAAGAGAGACGTGATGATGCCGACAAACTCGAGAGCCACAGTTTTGGGTAGACTTTTCAAAAAAACAGCATCCTAAAAATATAATATTATCGTCGGATCCCATTTCTGACGATTTTCAATCATTATTTCGTCACAAAGCGGTTTTTCCAATACAGGGTGAATGAAAGTTGTACGTTTGCGCGGTGATTAGAAACGATCCAAACCATCAGCAGAACGCTCTGAGCGCATACATAATTTCTAATTCCCGCCAATCTGCGCTCTCTTCTCTTCGCGTGCTCTCTCGCACTCTCGCGCATGTGCCGTCGGCAAAGGCCGCTGAGCGAGCAGGAGAAATCGAATAGGCCCCTGTATATTCATTCATGAGCCCTCTTCACCTTAAACTGTGCAACCAATGTGGGGGGGATATTACTTCCTTGTACCATAGCAAATAATCTAGTTCCATAACGCAATGTCTTTGCGTTCGCATTGATAAAGAGTGGGCTGCGTTTTCTCCGCTTCATCTGAAACATATGAATACATCAATTGTTTAAGTGATTGTTAATCACCTTTCTAGATTTCACATTGGTGACTTCCTGTAATAGTGTTCCCAGAGTTGGGCCATAAACTAAACAGGTTCGGGGACCCTTGTCGTATACTTTTCATGATCAATGTGCCCTGATCAATGTGTACAGCTCTCGTTGATGAACAAAGCCACCAATTGTATAACTCAAATAAAGAGCATTTTCATTAAGAGGACGCAGAGAGAAAACGAAAGTTCCACATTTGGTACCCTAAAATATCTTGACAGCCATTGATACGCGAAACAAATCTCACCCGTAAAAGATCTTCGCAAATGGAAGCCGGTAACATTCCATAAAAAAGTTGATGAATGAACAACTTTTTTTGGGGGTGTTCCACTTGATCGGAACCGGCAGATGAGCGAGTCGACCTTGGCGATATATCTGAAAACAATCAATGCTTGTTTGGTATGAGCAAAACACAACTCACAATGGAACTTTGTGTAGAAGTATTTGATTTCAATTAACACACGCGAAAACCAAACCGCAACAAAGCTATCTAAATCAATGAGTAATAATGTATTTCTTATTGAGTACATTCTCACTAAACGAACCGTAGTTGCGGCTGCATTCATTCGAAACAAGAATTGTGAATGAAGCAGTGGCGATAGAAACAATAAGTCTGTCTGTAGTCAGAAAGTAAATTTTTTTTGGAACTCTGACAATGTTTGACTTACCGATTATCTTGAAAGACGTAGAGAAGACGTGACACTTGAGTCGTGAGTAATTCTAAATTCGACGTTTCTCGGCGATAAATGGCATGAATGGAGAAAAAAGATCTTCGCGAACAAAACAACAACGTGAAACATTGCGACCGACCGCGCGAGACGGTACATGGCGTGAAAATGAGGGGAAGAGAGGATGAATAGATTGGATACCCACCGCCACACCTGATGCGCCATTGCGAAGAAATGACGATAGAGATGGGAGAACAATTACTTCACAGCGCATCACACAAGATGGCGACAAAATGGTTTGTTTGAAGAAATATTTAAATAAAACACTTCTCGATGTCCCGTCACCGCGAGCGGTTGCCTCTTTACGCGCTTCCTCCCGACAATGAAAGTCATCGCCGTCGTGGATTGTGGAAAAGTGGGCATTTGTTTCTGGGAACTGCACATTTATCTATAAGTTGCGTATATTAAAAGTAACAAAAACGAGAAACGTAATCATAACAAAAAATTGTGTACACATCTGGTAAACATAAATTGATAAACAAAGCATTGTAGTGGATACTTCAACAACGGATAGTAACGATACAACGCAGTACTTCAAATAATATCGGATACTCCTCCGTAATCCTGTTCTTCTCCACTCACTGCCCCGCGCGCTTTTGGCGAGGGAAGCTTTGCGCCCGAATCGCCGATGGGGCCTGAATGGAAGGTTTCTCTCTCTCTCTCTCTCTCTCTCTCTCTCTCTCTCTCTGTCTCTGTCTCTGTCTCTCTGTCTCTCTATCTCTCTCTCTCTTTCTCTCTCTCTTTCTCTCTCTCTTTCGAAGAGAGTCACTTTGTGGCAGAGTCGCCGCAAAGGCATTGATCATTTGTCAGGAATGAAGACCTCACCTTGTCATGTCGTCCATTCTTCTTGTCTCCTCCTCCCGCCTTCTGCCGTGATCCTCCCGATGCAGTCTGCATGTCCTGCAAACATCCACTAATCACTATTCCCTCGTATCCAATGCAACTCACCTCTCCGTCTCCTCCTCTCGCCATCGCAGTCTCCTCGCGAGAATCTCCCGAGGCAGTCGCGCGGGTGAGATGCGTCGACTTCTGAATACAATGAAGCCTGAACATTGCGCAAAGTATTTCACCCTTCCGTGTCCGCCGCTCTTGTCTCCTCCCTGCTTGCCCGTCTTCTTTCCTCTCACTCCATTCCCCTTCGGCGTGCGGTGTTGCCAGTTCCAGTCGGGGAAGCACGCGACGCGGAGAGCAGCGAGGCGAGTGGCAATCTGTGAAAAAAAATTCTAAATCTATTTCAGAAATAAATACGCACCTCAGGTGTGTTTCTATGGTTGATGACACGAGCGCCCGCCGTGCACTGGTCAACGTGACTCTTGGTGTGACAAAGCTCTCAAAATTCAACATGACAGAACAAGATTGAATTTGGCACTCACTGTTGTATCCGCGACCACAAGAGGAGCAGCGGAAGATACCGGGAGGAGAGAGGTGATAGTCCGCATGATTAAATGCGCTGCGCACGCGAGCGGAACATTTCTGAATTCGAGATCGATTTACGTCGAAAAATGTAAAATGTTGATAACAATGTGAGAACAAAAAATTAAAAGGATACAAATACAACAGTAATATATCTCACATGGCACTTGATTGTCCTTCGCTTCTCACAGCCCTCTCCGTGTGCCCCGAAGCAGCGAAGAACAAGGGTATTGCAAGTCCGGGTAGACTATAAAGTAACGAACAGACTCAAATTCTAGTGTCAGCAACAGGCTCAGGTTTTTTTAGACTTGGAAGTGTATATTTTGAGGCGCGGGTAACTCGGTAACGCGGGTAACGGGTAACGCGGTAATTGTATTAGAGCCTGTTGGTACATGTCTTAATTGATTTCGTTGCAGTCCTTTTGTTCAACTGAGACAATACTTTAATCAATAACACGCGAAATAGTGATTACAATGAGAAAACGAATTTGGATCAAGTGGTTTCGACTCCTAGCATCTTACCACTTGAGCCTTCCATCAACCCGGAGTCTCACCAACTATATCGATCGATATCAAGCCAACTAGGTGGAAAATCAAAAATCGGGCTCTGCGGAGCCCTCGGCCTACTTGTAACCCATGTACTGTGAAAGTCTCATCTCTCTAGCTCTATCCATCGCCGAAAAAAGTGTACATAAGTGAAATGATTCTGTACATAGTGCTCAATTACAAGAAAACGAAAGTAGATACGGCATTCTAGTTTTCGCACATCTTTTTAAATATATAGGTGTGAAAATTTGAGCCCTATACCTCTTTTCGTTCATGAGCTACTTTGTGAAATCATGCAATTGTGTTATCCGAAGCTGCGGCTCACCAAACAACTAAATCAAAAATCAGGCTCTGTGGTGACCTCGGCCTACATGAGCAACATAAACTGTGAAAATTCCACATCTCTAGCTCTTTCCTCCGCCGAAAAAAGTGTACCTAACTGAAAAGCTCAAATCAGATAGAGCTTTGCAACATGTCTCCGAGAAAAGTCACAGTGTTCTGGTATTAGCGAATCTCTTCGGATATGAAGTAGTTAGTTTCTATGAAAAATCGAGACTTTAATCTCTTTTTGTTTGTGAGTTGTGAGCTACTTTGTAAAATCATACAACTGAATGAACTGAAATTGCAGCTCAACTAAATCGAAAATCAAAAATCGGGCTCTGTGGTGATGTCGGCACACATGAGATACAACTACTGTGAAAAAAATAAGATCTTTAGCTTTCTCTTCGCCGAAAAAAGTATACCTAACTGACGTTAATCAAAAAAGAGTTCGTGTAAACAACAGTTGTACAGTAGTACTGTATGTGTATGACATATTTTAAAATGAACAAGTCTCATACACTATAAAAGGAGTAATCCTGATTCGAAATGTTTACCAGATCTAATTGCGCAGCTGAAAAGCGACCACGCAATTGTGAGAAATGACCGCAATATAGAACATTTGCATAATATTCGCATCTTTCGTCTAATATTCCGGCCGTCCGAATTTGTCGGTCAGAAAAGGGAACACACGCCTGAGTGCGTCAAGGTGTGGTGAGTCTCTTCGAAACAGCCCCTTCAAACCTTCGAAACGCGCTGTTTGGGCGTGTTTCGAAGGCGTTGCGAAGTCAGTGGCGAAGGTAGTTTCGAAGAGACTGACCACTACTTGAATGCAGCAGCCTTCTCGAAAAAGAGAGAAGGCCTCACCTGAACACTGAGTAGCAGAAGAAAGGGTTCGGATAAGGCGGCCGAGATGCGAACCCGTTTGATCTTTCCGCGCTCACACCCTTAAACCCATTCCCGGGAGGATCTATGACTTTCAATGTACAGTAAACCAGTACTAGCTACAGTAACCCGATATCTTGTCATGTCCGAAACGTGCCCGGAAATTAGATAGAGAGTTTGAAATAGGTACCGCCAGACTCGTACAGGACCGGACGAGATCCCTGTATACTCTTTTTCTCTGAATCTTCTCTCTCCTTCTCTCCCTGTCTCTCACTACCCGCAGCCGGACCCCATTTGTGAGGCGCGCTTTGAGATACTATTAGAATCAAACAAAAAAAAAGACGACATGCGGTTTTCTCCTAGACCTTCCCTATCACTCTGCGGTACTCTCTGCCAAGTTTCACGTTCTAATCTCAATCCAGTCACTTTCTGGGCCTCAATCCATTTCCGGCCAATTCACCCCCTAAAATCGGCCGGATCGGTCGGAACGGAGGCGGGGGTCAGCCGGCGGCGGGTGTGGGGGACATATGTGTGGGACAACTGAAATGTTATTATGAAAGCATCAACGATGTCACAATGTTGTGACAAGTGTTATAAAAAATGACATACATGCACTGAGACCAAGGAAATGTGGATGGTGACTATTGTGATAGTGGTGGAAAGAGCGATGTGTGTGAGTGTTGTTTGTGATGGAGACACTTGAATAATAAAAAAGTTGCATAAATATAATTGCTTGCCTCACTTTTATCCTTTTATATAGTACTCCGCCAAATGCAGAGCGTTCCAAAATTTGAATTCACCACATCATAAGATGAGCGAAACTTTGAAAATTACCTCAAACTTGGGTAATTAAACCGACAAAAGCGTTGTCTCGCGCAATACATGCCCACACAGCAAGCAATGCTGACATAGTTTTGACACATCTTATTTTAACTTAATTTTTCTTTTACTTTTTGGAAAGAGAAAGCTTTATAGCTTACTAGTTTCATGTTTGTTTGCAGAAATCAGAGAGAAACTATTTCTGTCGAACACAACAATCCATGTATTCCCTCCTTTAGAATTCTGGAATACGTTTGCGTGAATAACGAGATACGTTTTATAGTGACCCCCACAAAATAATATAGCGTTACATTTCTGGTTTTGCGAGGAATCTATTTCACTAAACTAGAAGGTTCTAGCTCAAAAACTGACCGAGTTATTCACGATTTTCTGAAGGCCCAATTTTGGGCCTTCGTGGATCCAGATGTGGGCCTTGTAAGCGGTAGCACGTTGGGGGTCGGTTTGAGCTTTTAGGGGTTTTTGAATATGGAAATTAATGATCCGGGGAGTGTCAGGATGGGGAAAAAGGGTTTGGAGAGAAGAGGGTGATATGATATGGATATATTTTTTTGCGAAAAATTAGGTGTCGCGCGAGAGCCGCGCGCGAAGAGAGAAGAGGCGAAATCGAGAGCTCGAACTATAGAAGTGTGAGGTCTTTGCCATTCCGCTGTCAATGCGCGGCGCCTATGATTGCATATATCAGTTGTGTTGCAGGTGATAACTAGTGATGAAAGTTTGAGTGTGGAGTAAGAGTGATGAGGTGAGTCGGCTGGCGTCAGGAAAGGTGTGTTATGATGGGTGGTGAGTGAGTGAGTGTCGAGTGAAGAGTGACTGTTGGTGGTGAGACAAGTGATATGACAAGTGATCAGAGTGATATCAGTGATTAATAATTGAGTAAAATGGAGTGTAATACATGGTTGGAGAGGAAGTGGTTTCGGTAAGATAGCTATGATATAGTGATACAGTGACAATAGTGATTGCATCATAAAAAAGTACGTGAGCGTATGGTACAGGGTTTGAGAGGTCGTTAAGCGCAGGTTTGCATAAACCCATAAACTATAAAGAATTCCCTCCGAAATAGATAGGATCGGTAGAAATTAACGCACGGCTAACATCATGTAATAAAATTGAGAATAATGTTAATAATATGATCGTTTTGATAGAGTTCACAGTATTTTTCAAAATATCAAAACCCGGATAGCATTGGATGCCATAATATTCTGTCATAAAACTATGTTGCACAATTTTATGACACAATGACTGATTCCGTCAATTCAATATGCTTTATTAATACTTGATAGCATTAATATTTTACAACACCCGAAGGCCCTGGAGAGCACTTACTCGGGCTGTGAAATTTTCTCTGCCGAGAAAGAAATGTGACGAGAGAATAGAGAAATAACATAAACAAACGCATTGTGGAAGAAATGAAAGATTCACATAGTAGATAACAATGAATGTAGGCAATGCATAACGGAAATGCGCTGACAATCGATAAAACAGAAGTTGGATTTGAAAGAGAACAGACACTCAAATCAAAAAGATGGAAACAATCACAATGCAAAACGTAAACAATAGCAGTGAAATAATGGAAGACGTGAAAACTGACATTCAGGAGTGACATAAAAGAACGTGAATGACATTGATAATATGATATTGACAAAAGAGAGAATAGAGAGACAATTAGCGACTCATCTTGATCCATGGTCCAGGCGCAGGCAGCTTGTACAGCTCGAGGTCCCTCACAGTCCACTCGCGGCGGCCGGCGACGTCATTTCTCTCTATGGAAATCTTCCAAGATGAGGCGTACTTGGCGGCATCTTCCGGGTTGTAGTCAGGTCTGGCCCTCGCGGATTAGATCCAATTCTCATTCAACAATTAATTACTTTTCGCACTCCCCTCTCTCTCTCACTCCCCCCCCCCCCTCTCTCTCTCTCTCTCTCTCTCTCTCTCTCTCTCACCGCAAAGCAACCGATGACAAGCAGACTTGATCAACAGAAGATGCCAATCTCCAAGTTGCCGGCACTCAATCCATCGAAGGATGCCGCCTTGTATCGACGATCTGTATGATTTTCCCGCATCTGCGAGCACTGATTTTGTTTTGCAGATGCTGCTATCTGTGTTTACCGGCCAATGCTCTTGTTCCTATCGTTTCGTGAAAAGGTCCCGCAGCTGGTGTGCATCCTCTGTTCTCTCTATTCAGTTCCCATCCTCACTCGGTCCGACATGTACCCCTTATAATCAGTGTTCCTTTCAAGATGTAAATTTTTATGATTTCTTCCCCCTCCTATACTATATTTGATTACGTACAGCCAATAGTCTTGCTTCAAAGTTTCATTCAATTTCGCTGACGACATTAATTATGAATCTCTTCCGGTGGAATCAGACCGATTTTCTTGCTGCAAACTTTCTCAGGTATGTCGAAATTGTTTTCAGTTCGTGAGCGCAAGTCTGTTGAGTATACTTTTCTAATCGTTTCGATTACAGATTCAGATAGAAGATCTCATCTGAATCATCTGATTTCAATCAGGATACTTATACTATCTTCGCTATCAGGCATCATTCAAGCTCGCTAGAGTAAAATAACTTTTTTAAATGGATTATATCGGATTGCTACCGACTATTTCTAACAGTTCGTGAGTGAAAATCTTCTAATGACACTTCACTTATCGTTCCGATTGCAGATGGCAGAAGTCTGGATTGTTTTGATACTACTTTATATTGACAATCAAATCAAATACATTGATTCATCTGCAATAAATATATGACAAAAAAATCAGAGTTGTGAAACACAGTGAAATAATTATACATAGTTCGAACATTTCGAACGCGCGCGGCAGATGCCCTCTGAGATCGGTCGGATGGAATGCTCTCTGAGATCGGTCCAGGGCTAAAATTCGGATGGCGAGAGAGAGAGAGAGAGAGAGAGAGAGAGAGAGAGAGAGAGAGCGGACAAGAATATCATGGTGAGCTTATTTATGTTTTTGTAATGATGAGCACACGTATTTACTAGCATTACATGTCGCGTGTAAGCCAAATCAGAACTCGGTGGCGGCAGTCTACAAGATGTTGATCGAGATCGGGCCCCCTCTGTCGCCCGAAACGTAGATTTATATTCAACCAATAGCATCTCACAGTGTCTCGTGCTTTCAGAAAACTCGGGCCGCCAAAGGCAAGTGCTCCAAAATCTCGCCGATGGGGAATCGGAGCCCATCCGGTTCTTCGAGAAGATATGCAGACCTAACTCGCAACGACTGCTACGACTTTGACAAGCATTCCTGCGCCCTCATCGCTAAGGTTCTCTCCGCGACCAACTACAAAGAAGAGGTACGATGTCACACATGCATGCGTTGTCACAATTATATAAAAACCACGGCTAGTCACAATTTTATACACCCAGTGCTGGTTACTATTTTATACAATTCCCGGCTAGTCACAATTGTATAGACTTGAGTATCTCGACAGACTCGTGAAGAGCCAGCGTAAGCGACCTGTTGCCGTCCTCATTGGACGCCTCGACGCAAGCGGATTGCAAGCGCACCTAGGCAGCAACGGCGGAAGGGGTTTCCCCGGGATGTTCGCCGTGTGCTATGACAAGAACAAGGTGAACATAGACGCTCCATCTATAATATTATTCAGGGAGATAGTTCGCCGGATCACGGTAGAAAATTGATCTACCCTCTTGTCGCATTCGATCTACCTTCTAGTAGTAGCCTTATACCACCTTGGCATGAACCCTTATACCACCCCTGGGTGGTAAAACCCTTATACCACCAATGGGTGGCATAAACCCTTATACCACCTGTGGGTCGCTCTCTCTCTCTCCTCTCTCTCTCTTCCTCCCCTCTCTCTCTCTCTCCTCTCTCTCTCCCTCCTCTCTCTCTCTCCCTCCCCCCTCTCTCTCACACACTCTCGCTCTCTCTCACTCACTCCTAGCAGACACTACATTTGTTTCATCGCAAGTGCACAAAAAGTCTGTGTTCTGTGTTTGCCGAATTCCCAAGTACAAGCCTTCCCAAGCCGTCTCCGATCCGCGCGCTGATTGGCCGGCGCGCGCTCAAGCCCCGCCCCCTTGTGTCAATTGTTGTTATGTTTCAGTCGCGGCTGGCGGCGATAGCCGCCGGCTGTCGACTAGGGTTTTTTTAAACGAAAATGTCCACAATATCCAAATTCAATCTCCCGTCCGTTGTATCGTATAAGAAGAAGGCCCAAGCACTTCCTCATTCTATTCCCTTCTCGAATCCAACACCGAATCAATAGCAACTTTATCTGCACGAGTACAAACAGAATTCAGAATTCAGAGACAGACAATTCAGAGACAAGTTAATTTTTATTTAACCCATCTACCCTCAACAGTCACTCACACCTCAACTTGTAATCACATTACACTTACATGTTATTGTCTTGTTAACGTATCTCCAGAAGTAAAACAGTCTCCATCACCACATATAGTCGCCGCCTGGTGGATAGTTTCTGTTATTGCCAGCCGGGGTCAGTTGGCGAAACTCAGTTTCGAGCGAGAGAGGCCAGACAGCGCGGGCAAATGGTCGAGTGTCGCGCGGCCTCTTTGATTCGCATGCCGGCTTCTTTGATCGATATTAACGTTTGAAAGCGCGCGCTTGGGTCTCCTCACGACTAGAAGGTAGATCGAATGCGACTAGAGGGTAGATCGATTTTCTACCGTAATCTGGCGAACTATCTCCCAGAATAATATTATATATCCGATCGGATAAATTCGTCAATCTCGTCCATGAGCCATATTGACGCGTATATCCTATCTGATAAAGTTCAAATTTCTTGAGGATGGTACATTTTTTGTTGTAATTCGGCATTTAGACATTATTACAGGAGTTTTAGAAGGTACTGATGCAAAGTATAGCTCTAAGGTCGATCGTCCACAAAAGTATATCCGATCGGATACGCTCGTCAAAATCGACCATAAAACCGTATCCGATCGGATACGATTTTGGGTTGACGAAGTAATTTTTCATCTTTATATTATAGTATTCAAATTAGGAGAAATGATGTAATATAGGCTGTTGTTAGTGTTGGGACATGATTTGTGTTGATTTGTGAAAGATAGTTGATTTGGCAGGGTCGAGTCTGGTAGGTAAATCCGATCGGATACACTAGTATATCCGATCGGATAAAATCTGCTGGAGCGTCGCCGTATTTTAGGTTATGGAAATAGCCAAAAATGGCTGTTTGATGGAGTATTGTGAGAATATGGGAAGGTGTTGGGAGGACATATTTGGTTTCCCGTGTATGTGAGGGTTCTTCTTTGGGTAGAAATCGACGCCGCGCGCGAGCGATGGCTGGGAGCCGAGAACAAAAAAGTTGAGACACGGTATACTAAACACTTGGTCGACGAGATGAAAGTGCAGCGGAAAAAAAGTTGAATGCAAATGAATTCCAATACGAGTGTGACTGACCGGAGATCACATAGGGTCCAATGGACAATCGTCATAAAATTGTGGCAAAAGTGGCACAAAATTGTGACAATAAGTACGTTCGTTGGCCTATAGGGGGTATAACGAATATACTGTTCTGGGTTATTTGTTAGTTCATAATAGTAATATGGCAGGATGTAGGGGCTTGAAACTGTGTTTCTAGGCTACTTATGAGTGCCTCTATGTGGCGCGATTTTTCGGTTCGCGCGCGATAACGCGTTTGGCCGGAGCAATTTCATGAAACTTGGTCAGTGTGAGGGAATTATATTTGTGTGCCATGGGGAAGGAGAGGTAGTGTTGAAGCAAGGCTATGACTGGAGTGAGTGAACATACATGGGATATACAATGTGATTAGATACAGGAGGCGAGGACTTGGTGGTGTGAAGATGGGGTGGTTGGAAGGAGTCGCTCAGCAGGGAGGAGATTGTGGAACGCCAGCAACATCATAGTTTTTATGGGATATAGGTGGTTGTCATTTCCTGCTGGAGAGTGACTGGGTGGAGGAGGCACGTGTGGGTCGAATGCTGCGGGATGAGTCGGTGTAAGTAGAGCTTGAAGAAATGAACAAAGTTCATCGATGCTTGAATAGAAAGTGGGGGAACGAGCCACCTGCAGGCATGTGGTGGATGAGAGGGGTGACCCCGGCCCGGCGGCCCGAGCTAGTCGGTAGAATGCTGAAAACAGTCGATACGGCCCGAAACGTACCCCGCCACGTAATTAGGTTGCAAAACCGTGTCAGAAACGACGTTATATAACTGATAGGATGAATAGTTCTATAATATTATTCTGGGAGATAGTTCGCCAGATTACGGTAGAAAATCGATCTACCCTCTAGTCGCATTCGATCTACCTTCTAGTCGTGAGGAGACCCAAGCGCGCGCTTTCAAACGTTAATATCGATCAAAGAAGCCGGCATGCGAATCAAAGAGGCCGCGCGACACTCGACCATTTGCCCGCGCTGTCTGGCCTCTCTCGCTCGAAACTGAGTTTCGCCAACTGACCCCGGCTGGCAATAACAGAAACTATCCACCAGGCGGCGACTATACTATTGTATCTGATCGGATAAGTTCAATTTACATCATGGATTTGGCCCAAAATCAACAATATCCGATTGGATAAAGAAGTTTATCCGATTGGATATAGTCGTCAAACCCGTCCATCCGACCACCGAGGGTTGACACACCCAAGTTTGAGGTAATCCATTTCCGGCCAATTCACCCCCTGAGGGGTAAATTGGCCAATGCACCCCCTGAGGGCAAATGATCACTGGTGTGCATTAAATCACACAGCTACAGTAACCCGATATCTTGTCATGTCCGAAACGTGCTCGGAAATTAGATAGAGAGCTTGAAATGGGTACCGCCAGGTGAAGAGTTCGAAGAAAGCATTAGATTTTTTTTCTCAGGGTGATTTCATCACTCTGAGAACTCCATTTCGGAGGCACATCTCGATACTTTATGGGTTTATGCAAACCTGCGCTTAACAACCTCTCAAACCTTGTACCATACGCTCACGTACTTCTCTTTTATGATGCAATCACTATTGTCACTGTATCACTCGTCACTGATTACTTTGTCTCCATCCGGAACGATTCGACCCATCCGGCCTATCTCCGAGGCACACTTTTCTTATCTAATCGTACTTACGTCAAAATGCATGCATCATATTCCTCAAATATTCCACGATCAGCGCCGTTATCACTCTGATCACTTTATCATGTATCACTGATTTCATAACTTCATTAGCATAATACACCTGTTCACTCTCTAGCTCATCGAAACCACCATGAAAACAGCTCTCCAACTATGTATGGAACACCATTTCATCCCACAACCACTCAATTATCATTCACTGATTTCACTCCTATCACCTCATTACGTTTCACTGATCGCATCAGTTCGTCACTATATAATTCCTATCCGAAACCGCCTGGATGAGACCTCTCCAACCATGTATTACACTCCATTTCACTCAACCATTACTTAATCCTATCACTCTGATCATTCTATCATGTATCACTGATATCACCACTTCGTTAGTAGACAACGCCCAGTGACACTCCATCTCATCGAAATCACCTCGATCAAACCTCTCCAACCATGTATCACACTCCCTATCTCCATATAATCACTCAGTTTTTGATCAATGATATCACTCTGATCACTTGTCAAATCACTTGTCTCACCACCAACAGTCACTTTTCACTCAACCACCACAAATTCCCATTTTCGATCAGCACTCACTCACTCACCATCGTTCATAACATACTTTTTTTGACGCCAGCCGACTCACCTCATCACTCTCACTCGATATTCAGAGTTGCATCGCAAATTATCCCCTGCAACACAACTTATCACTATGCAATCATGGCGCTTCGCGCGCCGAGAATAGACAGAGAAATGGCAAAGACCTCACACTTCTATAGTTCGAGCTCTCGATTTCGCCACTTCTCTCTTCGCGCGCGGCTCTCGCGCGACACCTAAATTTATGCAAAAAAATATATCCATATCATATCACCCTCTTCTTCCAAACCCCTTTTTTCCCATCCTGAAACTCCCCGGATCATTTATTTCCATATTCAAAAACCCCTAAAACCTCAAGCCTACCCCCAACGTGCTACCGCTTACAAGGCCCACATCTGGATCCACGAAAGCCCAAAATTGGGCCTTCAGAAAATCGTGAATAACTCGGTCAGTTTTCGAGCTAGAAACTTTTAGTTTAGTGCAATAGATTCCTCGCAAAACCAGAAATTTAACGCTATATTATTTTGTGGGGGTCACTATAAAACGTATCTCGTTATTCACGCAAACGTATTCCAGAATTCTAAAGGAGGGAGTACATCGATTGTTGTGTTCGACAGAAATTGTTTGTCTCTGATTTCTGCAAAAACATAAAACTAGTAAGCTATAAAGCTTTCTCTTTTCAAAAAGTAAAAGAAAAAATAAGTTAAAGTAAGATGTGTAAAAACTATGTCAGCATTGCTTGCTGTGTGGGCATGTATTGCGCGAGACAACGCTTTTGTCGGTTTAATTACCCAAGTTTGAGGTAATTTCAAAGTTTCGCTCATCTTATGATGTGGTGAATTCAAATTTTGGAACGCTCTGCATTTGGCGGAGCACTATATAAAAGGATAAAAGTGAGGCAAGCAATTATATTTATGCAACTTTTTTATTATTCAAGTGTCTCCATCACAAACAACACTCACACAACATCGCTCTCACACACAAACACTGTGTTACGAGGACCGTTTGGACGGCTTTCTTTGGAATAGAACGCTGTAGGGAGGGAGGGAGGGAGGGAGGGAGGGAGGGAGGGAGGGAGGGAGGGAGAGAGAGAGAGAGAGAGAGAGAGAGAGAGAGAGAGAGAGAAGGACATGATCGATCTGCCACTTCAGACCATCTCGGTGAGCGTGTCGAGCGGCGATGTGCACATGACCTACAACTTCCCGGCCACCGATCGCGTAGTCGTGCTGAGGGAGGGAGACTGCGCGAGGCACTTCGGTCTGATCGAGGGATTCCGCGTATACCACGTCGATGGAGACTGTGAGTGGTGAGAGAGAGGGGGGGGGGGAAGAGCGAGAGAGAGAGAGAGAAGAGAAAGAGAGATTGCAGCGCTCCGCCTCGTTTCCGATAACACGCAGTTCTGGTCGCTGGCCGTCGACGGCGCTCTCACCTTGGAGCTACTGCGACCCGCCACCGCAGGGCCGATCGAGAGAGACAACCCTGCTTCGTCCGAGTCCGAGGAGGACCCGGTATGAACATGCATTTGAGTCCTCTCAAAGTACCTGTAAACAGAGATATTGATTCATAAGTCGAGATGAACGTTGCGTTTTCTCTCATCGATTCCCTACAGTTTTTCGCGAAGAAGGAGAGTAGCGGCGGCCGCAGGAGGCTCGACAGGAAGCGCAAGATCGCATGTCAGGTGGGGAAGCTTTGCTCGCTCTCGATATATTGAAGTGTTTATTTCCACGGCAAGGGATAATTAATAACGATAAAAGGCAAACATGAAAAAAATATAGTTCCTCACCCTTCGTTTTGGAAGTCGCAAATTTGCGAACCGTGTTTTTTTTCTATAGCGGCTGCGCCAAAAAGAACCAAGTAGAAGTAGTAAAACAGTGTGCGAAATTCGACTACTTATCCTATGAACTCATCGCTCGCTGCAAAAATAGGCTATTGAAAGAATCTATGTACTCACTGTATCTCACCTCTACTGCGAGAATAGAACTATGCGGACATGACACTTAGGTGGGTGCACAAAAAGTATCAAATCGAAAAATCGTTCACTTTTCCTTTTCTAATAACTCCCTCACTGCAGTTCCCGTCGTGCTCTTCGTCCGTCCACCATGCCAACACTGCCCGCCACTCCTACCTCCACCTCCAACCTGTCATGTACGGCTGCACCCGCTGCGAATTCAAGATCAATAGTGAGTTCTTGAGTTTTTGTGAGAGAATAAAACAGTCGTCCACAATAAGAATGAGCCATGATGTGAATTTGCCACATCGTGTCGTTTGACTCGAAAAGATGTATACTACCGTAATAAAAACCCAACGGTTACATTTTTACTACAGTAATTCGAAGGATAGTATTGTTGTATTGTTTTCCCAAAATGCTAGTTATGATCTAATAATTCTTTTTCTTTTCAGGTGTGGAGGTTCTGGATACGCATCTCGCCTTGTGTGAAGGAGAGAAGCGAGATTTCAGAGGAGATAAGGAGGTGAGGGAAACGCTGCGTTTTTTGTCCATTCACACATTGCTCGCTCTTCCCTCTCTCCATTATCTCTCTCTCTCTCTCTCCCTCTCCCTCTCCCTCTCCCTCCCTCTCCCTCTCTCTCTCCCTCTCTCCCTCTCTCCCTCTCTCCCTCTCTCTATCCGCTCCCTCTCCCCCCTCTATTTCTCTCTCCACCCTATCTCCCCCCTCTCTTCCCTCTCTCCAATATGTATTGTTCAGGTGAAGCGCAAGATGGCGAAGGCGCGCGCCCGCTGCTTCCCGCCACGGACGTGAGAGACATTTTTTTTACAGAAACTTTTTTTTCTGCACAGAAACCAAATGGATTTCTCGATTGTTGTTGTTGTACATTGTTGTGTGTCGTTTATTGTTGCTAGTTACTTGCAAATAAACATCTGACCAGTGAGATTATCGAGAAGGGGACGGGGTGTGGTGTAAGTGTCACGCGTAATCTGGTATATGATGGATGTTCACCCTGAATCGCTCAACTGTTCTCTGGGGAGTCTAGAGAAGTACGTATTCGCGTCCGCTTTGACTTTGGAATCAGAAGAGACACAATGCGTCTCTTTCTACTTCTCGTTTTCTCCTTATCTCACATCGCTCTATCCATTCCAGTGCCAGGCTATGGCGATTGCGAATTCAGTAAGTTATTTGTTTAAAGTTCCCGCCAATTCTTCAGTTCAAATAACCCCGCACCATTCGTGCGCAAAGGCGATTTTTCACGGTCGCGCGCAAGCAGCGCAATTTGGAACGCCGACAACGGCACGGACACGTTCCACTTTGCTCACTTACTCACTCTGTCCAACCTCATGTGCAGAAACTACTGCCAGGTGGTGAGCAAGTCAAAGTGGAGCGAGCAACCATACTCGGCGAGTCCAGCAGAAACAGTGAGAGGCGGTGGGGCAAAATGAGGACCCGACCGCACGCCGCGGGAAAAAGAATAAGAATAAGAATGCGAGGTCATGTATAGCATACGTCAGAGCGATAGTTTTCGATCTACCTCGCTTGCAGCTCGGGATACGGTGCTCTAACCATCTAACTCTCTTGTTTTGCGCGCTATTGCCGCGAGCTGACTCCCCGTCTTCCTCTGATCAAACCCGGCAGCGCGCGGCTGATTGAGAGATGAGAACTATATACGTAACAATATGGTATACAGATGGGTGCGTGGAGTGGCGCCTACATTTCTGAAGAGCGAGGAAGAGATGGTTGTCTGTGCTGCTACAATCAGTGCGAGAGACGGCCGACAGTCGTCGTCGGGAAGATGAACCATTGAAATACAGCAGTTCAGCATGAAGTAACTTCTCATGTAATGTAATAAAGCTTACGATTCAGCAGTGTTATTGCTGCATGCTAAAGTGTGTAATCATAAAGGGGAACTTCAGTTACGATCATCTTCAAATACAGAAACGCGTATAAGAGTACAGTTTTTACACGACAATGCAAAAACAGCTAGCGATCTACTTTCATCTATCGAAATAGTAAACAATCTGCTCCAATCTGTATAAGAAATGATAATATAAATCCCAGTATCGATTCGAAAAAAATATCATGTTACAGAAAGATTTCGCGTATAAAAAGTGCAAGTGTTAAATAGTGTGTGGTTCATCCCGCAACCTCGTCTCCCTCGTGAATCTCGGCAAGCAGCCTGAAATGCTCTCCTCATCACTGCGTATCTTTCCACTCACGCGGCGGCCTGGCTCGCGAATCGAGCAGTGACATGCTGCAGCACGGAGCGACCATCGACCCTGTCCCGTTTGAACCACCACGCATCGTCCTCGACGCGTTCCTCGTATTCCGACCGGAACGAGTCGCGATACCGGCTAGAAAACGAGATGATACGGACAAGAGGAGATGAGCTCACCCGCCATCCGCGTTCCATACGAGTGAAAGGGTAGTGAGAGCGTCGCCAACGAATGCGTCAGGGTATTCCATCCGCTCGTCTCCCTCCTCCTCCCACGTCAGAGTGTGGATGAACCAGAGCAGACCACCCACGACGCCGCGGCAGGGTGCGAGAAGAGCGGCGAGAGAGGGATAGACGGGAGCCAGACGGATGAGCGGCAGCAGTGCATTGTAGCGAATGTCGTCCCAGACGCGGTCATTCTGGCGAGAGACACGTGGAAATCACGTGAGAACACGAGGATTGTCGAACCTTGAGGGCGTTGAGGAGTGGGAGGTGAAAGGTGAGGATGTGCTCGACTTGGTCAAGAGGGAGGGGGTGGAGATGAGGCTCGTCGGTCTGCAAGTCTTCCGCCCAGTGGTTCCATCCCGAACCGGTCAGCACCTCGCAAACCAGTGTGGCGTAGCTGAAAGAAGCACAGCTGTACTGTGTAGTCTCTCCCACCTCCCCTGCTACGGAATCGCGGGTCTCCATCGCTGCACCGCCGCGCCATCTTCTCCAGAACATCGTACTCAATCAATATCTGAAATGACACTCTTTCGCAACACCCGCCAATTCACCCCGTTTGATGCGTATTGTTGATACCTGCCGCCAGCTGAGGTTGTCCGCGTCGAACCAGCCGGAGAGCACTTGACAGATCTGTCTGAGTGCCTCCTTGTCGTCCTCGACTACGATCCGCGGGGCTACCGCGTCGACTGCCTCTCGCCTCATGCGGTCACTCGCCCCGTCCTCCTCGTCTGCCACAAACACCTTGCGCAACGCCGCCAACCGCACCTTCGCATCCTGAGCGAGTCATTTTTTATTGTTGGAAAAGCATTCGTCTCATCACTCATAGGGTCTACTGCAATTCCATTTGTTCTTAGCCGAAAACAAGACAAGTCTAGAAATCATGCGGCAGAAACTTGTTCAACCTTGTGATCGATGATAGATCGAATCAGTCGCATGAAGCGTGCGAAGGACTGGTCGGTGAAGGTCGCGCATCGCCTGCGAGGAGTGAGAAAGAGGATTTCGGGAAGTAGGCGAGCGTCGTCGGATGCGATGCAACGAGCCAGCACGTCCACTGCCCAGCCGACAAGGCGCGAGTCAACTACATGAGTCGTTTGGAAAGAGAGAGAGAGAGAGAGAGAGAGAGAGAGAGAGAGAGAGAGAGAGAGAGAGATGGACGTGCCTGTCCACCTGGCGTCGTGATTGTACAAGTCGTGTTGGTATCGGAGCGCCGCCACGGCGACGGCGTTGTTGTGCGCAGCGACGAGATGGAGGGCGAGTGTGGCTTGGGGCAGCGCGCGCATCGCAGTCTTCCGCCCCTCCCAGCCCCCATAGCCCCCGCCAGTGAACAGAGACAGCACACGCAGCACCGCCACGCGAGTCGCCTCGTCCTGAGTACGTCAAGGTGTCGTGAGTCTCTTCGAAACAGCCCCTTCAAACCTTCGAAACGCGCTGTTTGGGCGTGTTTCGAAGGCGTTGCGAAGTCAGTGGCGAAGGTAGTTTCGAAGAGACTGACCACTACTTGAATGCAGCAGCCTTCTCGAAAAAGAGAGAAGGCCTCACCTGAACATTGAGTAGCAGGAGAAAGGGTTCGGATAGAGCGGCCGAGATGCGAACCCGTTTGATCTTTCCGAGCTCATACGATCGGGCGCGAGCGAGCTCCGCCCACAACGCCGTCACATCCTTCAATCAATCAATATCGACTTTTATCATGTTCATCACAGATATGCACCTTGCATATGGCTTGTAGCTCTGTGACAGAGGGACGAGAGACGAGACGGCGAGAGAGCGCAGAGATACTTGCAAATCACCCACACAACTCGAGCTCGTAGAAAGCACTAACATTTCGTGGCGTTTCGTACGCTCGAATTCATGGGAGATGGCAGTTCACATTTCAGCCTGTTCAACGTACACCACTGGTGGTAGATCAGGCACACCTAGTGATGCGGGTTTGCCAAAGAACAAAACCAACAACAGTCATACTTTGTATTCGAATGAACCTGGATAGAGCATGAGCAGATAGTCGATATCGGAAGTGTCACCGAGCGCATCGAGAAAGACAGCGTCGCCAGACTGAGAGATGAAAGTATCTTTTCAGTCGACTATCGCCAGGCCGAGACAAAACGAGTGCACCTGAATGTAGACGCAAGCGGCGTGGATGCAGTCGGCAGCGAGAGAGGCTCGCCCGATTCGAGCGGCCGCCGACCATACAGACAGGAGGTTGGAGGGGCCGAGTAGGCCGCGCAGCGAGTCACACACCGCGTCCTGCAATCTCATCCATCAAGGTGGGGATCATGGGCAAGGAGGAGTTTGATGTTTGAAGTGATTTGAATGTAATCGAAGGAAGTTGGAAGTGGTTGAAAGGCAAGTTAGAGTGGGCAGATCGGGAAAGGCTTGACCGCTAGTAAGCGGAAGAGATACTTACGAGAAGTGCGTGGATGGAGAGCGTGTCAGCTGCGCGCATCAGATCCACGCCGCTCGTCGCACTCACTCGCATCGAACCCGCGTAGATGTATTCCAGGAGGAGACGCAGGGTGCGACCAGACAGAAACGGGAGGTGCACTTGGTCTGGAACGAATCTCCCTCTCTCTTTCTCTCTCCCTTCCTCTCTCACCCTGCACACTCTCAGCCAGGCCGTGTGTGAACATGGCTCGGAAGTAGTTGCACGCGGAGGCGAGTATGCTTCGATTCGCCCCTGCCGTCTCTCCATCGGCCGCCACCAGAGTGACAACGTTCAGCACGCCTACACACGTATCATCGCCAGCACCCGACTAACTCACCCTCCCTCCACAACTTCTCCTGCCGCTGCACCATCGCACACCGATCGTGCATCTGAAACTCCACATACTCGCGTCGGGTTGTAGTTTGTACCTTGATCACCGCCGTTTTCGCCGGTTTCGTTATCGATGAGCGCGTGCGATTCAAGTCGTCCACGTTTTTGGCGACAGAAGACCACTCTGAAAACAACTTCACTGCATACGATAGCCCAGAAACCCTGTTTCATAATAAGTAAGTTAACGTGAATCAAGCTACAGTAACCCAGCACCGTTCTTAAAATCTCATGTTAACTATACAGCAGGGTCTCCTTGGTCTCCGCGTGGTCTACTGTAAGCGTGGTCTCCTGTAAACTTACGGTAGCACAGGAACCCAATGACCCAGCTAAGCAAGGAGTTACAGTAACCCAGCACCGTTTTCAGGTGGTCGTTCTGAGTCGACATGGGTGGATAGGAGGGCATGAATTAGAAGAATGTCAGCGCGCGCCTTCGTTCTCGCATACTCTCCGTCCATCCTGCAAGGGTACTGTAGGGTACAGTATAGGGCAAAAGAGAGAAACAGAGAGAGAGAGAGAGTGAGAGAGAGGGAGAGGGAGGGAGAGGGAGAGGGAGAGGGAGAGGGAGAGGGAGAGGGAGAGGGAGAGGGAGAGGGAGAGGGAGAGGGAGAGGGAGAGGGAGAGGGAGAGGGAGAGGGAGAGGGAGAGGGAGAGGGAGAGGGAGAGGGAGAGGGAGAGGGAGAGGGAGAGGGAGAGGGAGAGGGAGAGAGAGAGAGAGAGAGAGAGAGAGATCGGACTCACCACTCGCTTGCAGCGCGCCACTTCTCCTCGTCACTTGTCAAAGTGGAGAGATCGGGCCGGTTCCCAATCAGAGATGGGGAGGAGAGGAGAAAGACGCCTCGCGTACACTGAAGACAGTGAGGCCTTAGGTGAGACCTACTCCCCTACCTCGATCCGCACTCCTGTTGGCAGCTCGTCAGTGCTCTTCACCAGGAGCACTCGCGAAACTTCAGAGAAGAGAATCGCGAAGACGATCGGAAAGGAATATGTGAGAGATGAAACATGATATGCCACTCACCCGATAGTTGATAGTGTCAGTGGCCGTGAGTGTTGCGTGGTGCACATCGACCCGCACATCGACAGGCGTGGGTTCGTCTCCCAACCGAGAGGCGAGCAGAGACACCCGCATCCCACCGACCGATTGCCGTCACACAGAACGACGGGAAATGATCACGTTGTCACTTCGATTCCATTCAACGCCATAAATGTGTGATTTTTTGTGCGAATGGCAGAAATTCACGTTGTCACTCACTGTTCGTATTGTGTCACAATAGGAGGCAAGTAATCCTCGGTCGGTCTGATGACAGAGAAGTCAGAGTGCCTGTGCTGCTATAACAAGTGTGCCAAGGTGTGGATGAGGGGTGGAACCAAGCTGTGAATCGTTCGAAACGACCATACACCGTGTCCTCTGTTTCTCTTGATAGTGTCTGTGGGTCGTAGCATGTCTTGTTGTGAAACCTATGAAACCTTTTCTTATTATCATTCTTCCTGTTACGAATAAAAAAATTGCGCCAGAAGTGAAGTACCCATCGCGTGTCATTTTTAATTGTGTTCATCTTTTTTGATTGTGTTCAGTCTCTGTACACTTTCCAGAATCTTTGTTTTAAAGTTTTGATACCGATATACATATAACACCTTTTTAAAATAAAAGCTAATTTATAGAAAGAACAAATACGTGTGAAATCAATGAGTAGCGAGCTGCTGCAGAAAATAAATGCCGTATGAGACCAGGGGAAGAGTTAGGAATGCCTGGAAGTGATTGGTGATCTCTCTCATTCTCTCTCTCTCTTTCTTTCTCTCTCGCTCTCGCTCGCTCTCTCTCTCTCTCTCTCTCTCTCTCTCTCTCTCTCTCTCTTCTCTACCTTGGAAGGAAAGTTGCAGTTAATATCGAGAGCTTTCATGACTTGCATTGATACGCGCTGGCCGCGACTCCTCTCGATCATAGAGGATGCTAGGGTGGAGAGCTGGAAGGGACTCATTATCTCTCTCTCTCTCTCTCCCCCTTTCCTCTCCTCACTTTTTCATCTTCTCCTTCCCAAATAGTGCGAGTCTCGAGCAGCGCTTCGTTGATGTCCAGGACCTACAGATGATAGTGAGAGCGAGGAAGATGGAGAGGGAGAGAGAGAGGTAGAGAGAGGGAGAGAGAGGGAGAGGGAGAGAGGGAGAGGGAGGGAGGAGAGAGAGAAAGAGAGTGCTGACCGCGGCGTATACTGCCGCGCTGGCATTGGCGGGGCCGAAGAAGAGCAGCGTGCAGCTGGCGGCGGCGGCGGATGTGATGACCAGGGAGACAATCGGCTGAGACTGAAAGGGGTGATGTCAGGGTATGGAGAACAGAAAGAATGAAGAACCACATGTACATGCACGATTCATAATCCGTATGTAAGGCTGTAAACTCTAATAAGAATAGGAAGAATAGAGGTTGGACGCTACGCACGGGATACGCCTGCATGATGAACATGGCGAGTATTTGTCCAGCCGCCGCTGACATGAGAGAGCCCGAGACGAACGAGGAGAGGCGGCTGGAATGAGAGTGAGTACCGATTAAAGGGACAGTGGGAGTCATACACAGTATCAGGTCAATGATTGTTTAGTCGTTTGGTTCCCCTTTTTCACGCGCGATTCGATTGGAAAAAGACGAGAGCCGGCTGCAATGGGAATGGGCACTGATTATATAACCAGGCATCGTTTGCTCTTCTTCTCTTACTTTCCTTGCCATGTCAACGAGTTTAGTTTCACTGTGCGGTTGCATGCAATTTGATTGGCATGAGATGATCCGCATGAGCTCGCGATCTGTCGCTGTCTCATTTTGCGGCAACTGATTTGAACTGTAGAATCAACTCACGTGTTGACAGTCTTCACAACTTCGAGGAGAGCGGCGTGCTGTCGGGAGATGGCGACGAGAGAGGCGTGGGTCTGAACAACCATACGTCATCTTCATTTCAGAACTCTCCATAATCCGTCATTAGCCAATGAAGGCAAACATCTTTCGCAACACTTCTGAATGCACTTATTGTAAAATTGAAATAATATAACACGAACCAACCATCTTCTCCTCTGCCCGTATCCTCCCTGCCAGATGCACTAGCGCCTCCTTCACAGCCCCCGCAGTCTGCACACACAGCGAGAGGGCCAGGCCGGATACGAGAGCCGAGTAGACTGCCACCAAGGCATCCGCGCCGAACAGATTCCACAGCGCCAACGAGCTACAGGTGATAAAATTGATTACATCTGGATGTTTCACTCATGAAATTCCTGTGAACAATGAGGGGCTGCAGTAGAGTACTAGATGTTTACGATTCTAGAGATGTTATGGCGGCATCGAACACAACACACGACCCCTTGTTCGTTGTTGCTGTTGTTGTTGTTGTTGTTGTTGTTGTTGTTGTTATTGTTGTTGTTCACTGTTTCCTACCTGCCCATGTCCTCCTGGAACAGCGTCGTTCCGTTCCTCTCCATCTCTATGTGGTCGCTGGTCCTCTTCACACTCACTGCCAATTGTACTCCCGAGAAGAGAAGAGAGAGCAACATGGTGATGAAAAAGGAACGGAGCGAGGGAGCCGACTGGAACGATCTCTCTCTCTCTCTCTCTCTCTCTCTCTCTCTTTCGCTCTCTCTCCCTCTCCCTCTCTCTCTCTCTCTCTCTCTTTCTCTCTCTCTCTACCTCTACCTTAGTCACTCCCGCAGCCACCAGCGCTTTGCCAATGCCGTCCTCTAGCCGGTCTCGACTCCACCTAAATTGACGTTACAGTACTCTCAGTCGAATCTACAGTACCCTGCGAGATTGAAGGCGGACATTATTCCGTGCATGGCGAGCGCCGAGCAGAGAGACAGGTCCGCCCACGAGCGCGAGAAGACCTGATATTGATTATTGATTGGCAGAAATCACACCATCCACACCATATGTGTATTATCATTACCTAACCATCATTCGACCCCCTCCGCAGAGTAATTTCTTTAATCGGGGGATACCTTTACCTTTACCTTTTACCTAACCATGCTAACCAATAACCGATCTGTTGATTGATTTGTTGCATACCTGCGCCTTATTATCCATCTGTATGAGACACATGCGAAGAATGAGCACAGCTATGAGGAGAGCAGAGAGGAGAGTGCGCGGTACGGCACTGAAACTGACCCTCTCTCTCTCCCTCTCTCTCTCTCTCTCTCTCTCTCTCTCCCTTCCTTTATCTCTGTACCAAGAATTTAGAATAAGAGAATCCAATAAACCCGTTCAACGAACTCACCACACTCTCCTGCACCCCCTCAGCTGTCTCACATGGAATAGGTAGTGTCGCATATCCAGTCCGGTGAGTGCAATGGCTGTCTGCAGATGACCGAACAGGCGAGGTGGACAGGGATCGATGGGTATGGAGTGCATTCTGCTGCAAAGTGATCCAGTACTTGGAATGAAATCTACACGTGCTTCTATTTCCTATTTACAGGAGTGTTCACGGCAAGGAATACGTATTGAGTCAATGGTCGAGTCTCCGAAGTCGAAAATCATACTTTGTGAAAGAGAGAAGGTAAAGGTGGACAGAATGAAATGATATAGTGGGCCCGCAAATGAGTTCCATTCTTTTCACGAGAGACATTAGGGTGGTTAGACAAGGATCATAACCCATCGAATGGTGTTTTCAATTTGACAAAACTTTTCTGAGATAGCCAGAGCGAACACTCGAAGCGTAGCTTGTTGAGCGTTACCACTACGCCACTTGATCATGTGAGACAATCCGCGAAACAGAGATATGGACGCCAAAGAAATTATGCAGTATCTATCACTGCTTGGCATACGGTGCCAATTAGAGCACGATAATTTTTCGGTCAGAAAATGCTGAGCTAGTTGCGCGCGAAATATAGATTCCACGCGCCAAATAATGCGGCGCATCACACTGCGCTGGTCGCTTTTATTACCGCGACCGCTCTCATTGCGAGGGTACATCCCCCCCCCCCCCCTCTCTCTCTCTCTCTCTCTCTCTCTCTCTCTCGAACCGCCAACAACCAACTCGCATCACAGAGCAATACTGATAAATGCTCTCTGATTGAGCACATCTGGACATACCAGCCTATTTCAATCTTCCCTAACCCCTCCTCAGTTGTATAGGTGGCTCCAGGCTACCTAGCATACTATACTTGATCATTTCACAATGTTTATCACAGTGAGAGCAAACTCGCAGCACAGATCACTGACAGTGAGTGGTGAGAGGGCGGTGAGAGAGTGTGGTGTGAGTGGAGGGCGCGAGGCGGCGAGAGCGGATCAAACACGCTCGTTGAATCAGTATGAGTCAGAGGAGATGATGGAAAGATCACACGGAAAGTAGGGAAGAATAGAGAGAGAAATGAGATATTATGTGATCAGTGTGTAACAATTGTTTAAAGGTAGTGTACCCTCTGAATCTGGTTGTATGCGTCGCTATAACATGTCATTGTTTTCGATATAATGTGTATAATGTGATAATTAAAATACATATTCTGAAACAATTGAGTTTTTTGAAAGTCATTTAAATATTGGAGTGAGAAATCACAGGATCTAATAACTTTTAATCAGCTCGGACGTTCAAGTGCACAACTTGCACGAAGTTACACAATTTGACCACACTATCAGCTGTTTCATTGAAGACAATTTATTTGCACGTGTTTATTGTTTCTTATGTCATTTTTAAATTATATAACATTTTTAATATGTGTTTATTTCTACCAGTTCATTTTTTGTAGTTCATGGGAGCCACTAAGCGGCGAACCTGCGGGTTTTGCCGCTCCATGGTTTCGGCAGGTGCTATGCGTCGTCTAGCAAACACAACCGCCGCAGTCACTCGTTTTCTCGGAGCGTGCTCGCAACTGCCTTCCTCCGCCATTCCATACGCTTGCGATGTACTTGAGAAACAGTGGGCAAGCGAAGGAAGAACTCATGTCGAGATCTGCGAGACACACATGCATAGTCAAGATGTTGATGGAATACTATACACTATGAGTTGTAATAGATTCTAGTAGGTGTATTGTGTATAACATGTAGTTTGAAGTACTATGTTTTGCAGCGCTACCGATTTCCTCGCACCATGGACTTGCCGCATCCCTGCCGCATCCCGCACGCCGTCGCCGGAGAACAACTCGACGCCCCTGCTCACAGTCAATCTCTCGAGGTGAGTTATGCAACAATTACTTCATATAACATGTTGTGTTATTGGTGTTTGTGTTGATTATACCCTTTATCAAGGTTTGAATCCTTATCCATATCTGGCAGGCTGTCTTTATGTATTATCACTTTATCCGTGTTGTATTTAGATGGCAATGCCATTTGATCTTGAGATAGACGTGGATAGTTATGATCATCTTCTCTCTTCTCGCAAGTGCAGTCATGAAGAGATCAAAAAGCTGAGTGATCCGACATACTGCTTCGCGATGCGAGAGAAGTTGGACGATCGAAAGATCGATGAGTTTTGTGAGTGCGGAGGATGTGCACTGTATCCCACTCCCAGAGAGAACTATTGCTGTTTTGAACTGTCGGCACGTCCGTCTGTTCTCACTTACTGGGGTGATAAGACACAACAGGTTTTTGCGAACCTGTCGGAGTGTGTTGTGAAAGGAGTTGAATTCGAGAAACGCACATGCACTGAGGTTAGTACGCTAGTAGACGTGGACATAGCTGTGAAGCTTCATTCTAGACAATTAATGCGTTGATTGACGTGGCGTGTTTGGATATGACGCCGGCGGAGGAGCGCAAGCAGAAGGACATTGTCGAGAAGGATGTGAATCGGTACTTTGCACGGCTGATCACCAATTCATAGGCAAATTGTTTAGTGTATAGGGTGTCCCCCCCGTTCACGGTATGGCAGCCATCTCGCCGCTTATTTTCCAGACATTATTTCATCGCATTTAGCCGCGCTATCGGTCCGCGCAAGACCATTCGACCGCGCGAGTCGCGCGCTTTGCGGTCTGATTTTAGGGAAATGAAGGTGATTTGCAATTCTGATGAAGCAGAGTTGCTCACCTTTTAGAGCTAATAACTCCTTCCGGAATTGATGAATCTTTCCAATTTTCGGATATGTGGTGTGAATCCCCAGCCCTCATAGAACTCTAGATTTCGATTTTTGAATTTCGCTTTAGTTTTCTTATTATCGTTCGATAACCACGTTTTCGAGGCTGTTCAATAGGTAAAATCTAGAAAACTTAATAACTCACTTCAAATCCAGGCTACAGAACCCAGTTTGAGGGAGAAGATACTTTGATAGTGTCCGCACAGAACTCTAGTTTTCGATTTTTCATTTTCTTTCATTTTTGCCGCGTTTTTGGAGTAAAACCCCGATATTTCTCCAATTTGCATAAAAAGCTCGTCATTTCGCCCCTGTCTGGCCGACCGCCGATAATTCGCGTACCGTGAAAATGGGGGATACCCTATAATGCGATATTACGCGTACAAATCTGTGGTGGCGTATGCGTTCGGCAAAACGGGATATCAAGTGCGGGTTACCCTTCCTGCATGTGTTCGCCGTGCTATCGAGGAGAAATACCCGTCCAAGAGCTACACTGGCTTCCGCGACGCTTACATTGTCTGACTGTTTGATAAATAATCTATACTCATTGAACATTGAACTATTTGTTGTTTGTATACATTTACATTGTCGGCCTAAATTGATCATATACAGGACATGCGCGACATGACGCACGTGAAGAGACGGAAGCTACACGGTATGGAGCACGGAGTGAACGAGTGGCAGTTCGACAATAGCAACACGAGCGGTGGCGCGGACACTCGTCACACCCAGATGGATGAGATGGCCGAGGAGAGCGAGGTAGGTGGTGTGTGCGTTTCAGGAATCAACGTCATTCAGGGTGTGCGTACTGCTCGCACTGGCGCTGTGAACGCGTTCGGTGGCGATAGTGGAAGGAAGGGACAGGCGACTAGTGCAGGGCGCGGTGGCGCGGACACTCGTCACACCCAGATGGATGAGATGGCCGAGGAGAGCGAGGTAGGTGGTGTGTGCGTTTCAGAAATCAACGTCATTCAGGGTGTGCGTACTGCTCGCACTGGCGCTGTGAACGCGTTCGGTGGCGATAGTGGAAGGAAGGGACAGGCGACTAGTGCAGGGCGCGGTGGCGCGGACACTCGTCACACCCAGATGGATGAGATGGCCGAGGAGAGCGAGGTGGGTGGTGTGTGCGTTTCAGGAATCAACGTCATTCAGGGTGTGCGTACTGCTCGCACTGGCGCTGTGAACGCGTTCGGTGGCGATAGTGGAAGGAAGGGACAGGCGACTAGTGCAAGGCGCGGTGGATGCGGCGGAGTGGAGTGGAGCGGTGCGGGTATAGAGATGCGGTCTGTGAGAAGCCGAAGCTGCGATAGCTACCCGGTGAATCAGATGAGCTGAGTGTATATAAATACGTTATTTTTATTATCATTCGGTTTTTTGATTTAGAAGAACTCATGCTCGTCCTGTGGTACGAAGTGCCTGTCGTGTGATTCCCGCACACAAGCTGGGAAGAATGACACGGCGGAGAGTCTGCAAACAACGGTGAATAACCCCATTTCTACTTTTATGACTGCTTATTTTTAGACGCGATCTGGCCGATGCGTCAAAAAGGTGGCGCTGCAGTCGTTTCCGTCCGATTCGTCCACTTCCAGCATCCCCATCCCCAAGAAGAATGTCGGTTTTATGAAATGTTCTCCATTCGTATTGTATATTTGTATGTGATTGCAATATATAAAACACGTTTTGGTTTTCAAAGCTGTGTTTGTATTTTGTTGGTAACGTACAGTATACGGAGCTCATAGGATCAAGAACATATATCAATACGTTTGTTTGACGTTTGTAGGTCTCTGACTCGAGCTATCTGTCGAGTGATGTTCCCCCTTCCGAGTCTGGCCGAGTGCGCTCTCCTCTCCCTCTCACGGAGAAGGTTCTAGAGAGTAGATACTTTCTTGTCCAAGGGAAGCACTTGCTCTCCCTTCTCACTGAGTGCCCCACTTGTAAGCGTACGATCGACGGCGTGCGTACGAGTGTGCGACTCAGGCAGGCAGGTTGCGCACCCGTCATGTATCTCCGCTGTGTGGGGTGCTCGGAGTTCAGGTGGGAGGGTCAGGACAGAGCTACGGATCACCCAGCAGACAGAGCGTTCAAGGGGAACTGGGTGCTGGCATCGTCCATATTCACTACAGGCTCTTCCTTCACAGTATGTATACACAATTACTTGCCGTTTCGTCTTTCTCGAACACACAATGTAGCCATCTTTCACAGAGCACGTCGGAAGTGGCCGAACAGATGAACATGGCCTTCCCCTCTCGCACCGCCTACTACCACATGATCAAGAAGTTCGTAATCCCTTCGCTCAACAAGGTCTTTGAGCAGTACAAGCGGATGTGGCTACTCATAGTGGCACAGGAGAATGGAGGGGTGAGAAATTAATTTTTATGGTTTATCAAACGACCAAGAAAACAATACGATGGGAATGTAAACGACTGAAAATATAATCAAACTTCATACGGTTCTTGGAATCGACGCGGTGATTAGCCCGGATCGTACCTGCAAAGTATACGGTAGAAAAGGTACACGATGGGTGGCATTACCTTCAAAACTACAGTACCCCAGTTACAGTACCCGAATACGGTACCTACAGTACCCCAGTTACAGTACCCGCCACTTACCAGAGAGCGATGTACTGGTTGGGATCTTCGCCGGCGACAGTATCGAGGCTCTTTTCGAGCGCCTGCACCCTCTTGCGGGTCGGCCAAACGTCGCCTTCCACCCTTCTTGAAATCGGCTCACGCGCGGCGAGTACTTGATACAGGTATACCAAGTGAGCGGTGGTCGCTCTTGTACTGCAGCACCTACAAAGATGAAGGATTACGGTAGGTACAGTAACCCAGCACCTAGTACACAATGTACCTGATTCCTACAATTCTCTTACAATTTCTGAATTCTACAGTACCTACACCACCCACTACGGTACCCACTACGGTAGCTGAATCTGAGATCCTTGGCTCCTGTGAGCTCGATCTTCTGATCTTCGAGCGCACAGGGGAACGAGCACTCGAGAACGCCTCCGTTGTTCCAGCCGCGAGAGTGGACGGCCTATCCGTTCTTGTAGCACAAAGCTACGTACTGGTTCTGCTGCTGGTACACCTGGAAAGAGCAGATGAGAAAGAGCAAGAAGAGCAGAGGACGGACCTTGACGGGCTGATCAGGGAGCGAACCGATGGGCTTGAAAGCCCACGTCGGAGAGTGGGTACGTCGTAGACAGGGCCGGGAGTCCACTGTCGTCTCCCCGCCCGCTGCCAGCCATTTCTATTCACCGAATCGCGTGGACTCACATCTGAATAATGTATGGGGATATGGGAAAGAGAAATTAGGCAAATTGATAAATTAGCCGGATTGTATGTATGTGTAAGCCGCACGTCTTATGCTAATCAAAAGTAAATGACTCATAGAAGGCGAAAAAACAAATGAGATTTTGAATAGCAATCAATAAAAGCAAAAACAATCAATAATAGTCAATAATAATGATGGAATCGATACGCACCTGTCCAATCCTCGCAATCCACGCCTCTGTCGGTAGTTGGAAGAAGCCTGCAAATACAACACCTAGTACACATATGTAACAAAACATCTGCTGCACTTCAGTACCATATTTACAGTATTCAATAACGATATTCCTCTCACACTCACACGAAGGGGACTCCATGTTGACGTCTCCTAGCTCTGTGAGTTGAGCACGCGGCGACGGCGCCTGTTGGCCACTAGGGAATCGCCACGGCAGCTCACTGCAATCAATCAATCAATCAATCAATCAATTGAAAAATCGCGTCGCGTCGCGTAACGAACAGTGTGTAGAACCCATCGAGAAATAACGGATAACACACAATATATGACGCAATGCAATAACGCGAAATAAAAGAGAGATAGCAAGTCGGAATAGAAAATGCAGAAGCGAACATATATTATATGAAAGGAGCTGAATCGAGAGGAAAGGACCAATGAAATACGCAAATAGAGTGACTAAACAATAAGTCACATTATGTAGATGAGTATCCGCGTCTCCGCCGACGGGCAGTGGGATTCACCAGGATTCTGCGCCAAGAATGGGAAGGTGACGGTCGTGTGCAACCTCACCGGCCTGATCATCGACATCGAGGTGCTCAGCAGCGACGAAGTCGGTCAGTGAAATTTGAATTATACAAAAGGAAATAAATAGGGAACAAAGTGCATATCAAACACTCACCTCTATTTTCAGCCTCCTCGAGTGGGATTGAAGTGGAGGGTGTGAGGCGTGCGCTCCGCAAGCTGACGGCGCAAGGCTGGACGATCCTCTCCTTCACCACGGACAGGTCCAAGGCCCTGAAGAAGATGATGATGGTCGAATTCTCCGACATCCCCCATTTGGCTGACTGGTGGCATGTGCAAAAGCCCATTGCCAAGAACATGCGTGACGTCAGTGCATTCAAATTATGGGTTGATCAACGAAATGTTTACTGTAGGCGGGCAAGCTGAAGATGTTCACCCCCCTTGAAGCCTACCGACGCAGCGTGCTGACTCACGTGTGGCACGCATACAGCTACAGCGAGAACGGGGCTCAGGTACTGGATATGATCCGCGGCATGCTCCACCACATCAGCGGGAAGCACGAGTGGCCGGAGGTACGTCGAGATACTGAAAAAAAAAACAATGTATATAAATCGTATTTGAAGGATACGGCGTGCACGCTGTACAAGAAGTGCAGTCACGGGCCTCTTGACCCTGCCACTCGACGTGACCTCCCCGCCGACTCCGTGTCGTTCAAGCGGATCAAGGAGATCGTGCTAGAACCCGGACTGGTCAACGATTTGCTGCGCGTCGACTGCGAGGGCAGCACCTCATTCGTGGAGGCCATCAACGCGCTCAGCCTCATGTATGCGCAGAAGCGCATCTACTAGTGAGCATAATTTGAATTATTGCGATTGTGATGAAATTAAAAGCAATCATGACAATGAGTATCCTGAACCCACCCGTTCAGCCCGCTAGCCATCTGGTGGCTGCGGCAGAAGATGGCGTGGCTCCACTGGAACACGCTGCGTGTCGCGGAGATGAGCGGGCAGAGGAAGCTGCTCCGCGAGGCGACCATCCGTGTCAAGTTCAGGGACACGCGCCCTATCAAGAAGGTATAATACATTATAAAATAGCTAATATTGACTCACCTTACATCTTCCAGGTGTGGGCGCCTGTCCGCCAGGAGTGGAGAGACGACACCGAGCGCGGTATGCTGGAGGGTCGCATGCAGTGGCTGAATCTGCGTCAAGCCCGCGTCGCCGAGCGCACGAAGAAGGAAAGGGACCAGAGAAGACAGGAGATGGAGGAGCAGCAAGCCCTGGACGAGGCTCTCGCCCAGGCGCTTGCACTCGAGGAAAGAGATGCGAGAGATGAGAATGCGGCGATGGACGCGGAGCAGAACGACGACCTGGAGGCGGACGACGACTGCGACCTGGACAACGTGGAAGACGATCTCGCCGACTTCGAGGACGTTATGGAGGGCTGGGACATCAGCGACCCGCAGTTCGGAGGGCTCGAGCGCGCGCTCGAGGGAGATGGACTGAGTGGGGATGAGGAGGACGGGGGTGATGAGTAGTAGGACGCTGACTACTAAGTGCGATTATGTGAGTTATGATTATGAAAGTTATGTGAGAGTTATGATGTTAGTTGTTATGCAATGAAAGAAAGTGTTATTGACGATAAATGTGTTATTGACAAACAATCGGTTGCAAAGAACGTGTATAGATTGTACATACAGACACAAACATCGACCTGTAATATCATTTACATAATTAAACATCAATAAACGTGAAAAGTAAAGGAGAACAACAAAATTGACGAAATTGGCAGGAACAGCTGATAGAAAATTGTCTGTTAAACGCAGTAAGCTAGTAGTTTCTCTAAAAATCATAACGACGCGTCAATATGCGTATCATGTTGGATTTTAATCAATTTTTGATAAAATTTTAATTTCATCATTTTTCATTACAAACAACCATAAACGACATGAAAATATCTCTTAAAGGCATTAGTAATACATTCGTGAGACTTATCGATATTGGATTCAGAGGGTACACTACCTTTAATAAGTGTAATTAGCGTTTTGTTCTTCAAAATAAAATAACCAAATGGATACGCAGGTCAGTTGTGACACCTACTATAGTTCGAATCGCGGAAACTAAACATATCTAATAACAACTGATGTGAGCTAAAACAAATGCGACATTGTCTGCGGACGCGAACCGTTTTTTTGTTGCCATTCCCAATGATACTTTCAACGTCTCATTTTAACGATACAATCTAGGTGTGTCTAGAAAGTGGATGTCTTTCATCTTTCTCTTTGGTCTCTTGGAATCCAGGTTCCTCGTACGGACGTACGGTACGCAGATTCACGAGGAGCGCCATGAGACAGAGAGAAGCGGTAGGATATTTTTAATGATTCAGTTTCCTTTATTCAAATCGACGCTGAGCTGACTTTAAACAGACAGCATACACACAATGCATGATGTGTGTTTCAATGCCGCATGACATTTGCATTTTTGTGAAACGAGTTAGTAGGTCGCATGCGTGACTTGTTGAATATCAAATATTACATGTGTCTAATGTCAAAACTTTTTTTAAATTATGTTCCACTGGATGGTGGTATATACTTTTGAGAACCTCTGGGCAATCAGAGTTGCCTTAAAGTTCTCCACCTTGTCCTTTCTTCCTCTCGAGTCTATTTCGAGCGCGCGTGCCTATCTACCACGCGTTTATAAAGACAAATGATTGACAACGTTATGCAAATATCATTTTGCTTTTATTGTAACAACCACAACCACGTCCACAATACACTGAAACCAACAAATGAACTACAAGTTTGAAAAAAAAGAGTTGTGTTTTACAGTCTCGTCTCGTCTCGTCTCGAACGGAGTCTTGTGCATTGGCGTCGTTACTGAAACGGTAAAAATGAATTTAAAACAAACACAAATCATTTTTTTAAAACACCCACCCCAACAATGAGGCGCTTGGCCGAGCGTCGTAGGTCGCGGATGAAGTATATGACAATGAACGGGTCGAGTATGGGGTAGACAGTGGCGGATACGCACAGGATGCGGGGGTAGGAGAACTCGGCGCCGAACAGCGGGAAGACGATGATGACGACGAGGAGGAGGTGGTTGAGCAGGATGGGGATGATTGCCTGGAATAGCATTCTACCCGATGAGAAAAGTAGAGGAGAGATTTAAGTCTGCAAAGTTGTGCTAATTGTGCTATTTGCTATTTTTCTCGACCTCAGCTCTCTATATGGATCAGAATAGGCGTACCTGTAGTAGGAGCGTTTTGAATATCTGCACTTGTCGGTAGCGATAGTGTCGTGAGAATCGCTCACTCGACAGGCGCGCCGCTATTCTCAGTGCTGCGTAGAGGACACAACACGAGGAAACGAGCTGGTATAACATTCAGACATTTTCGGTGGACAACATTATCGGCCGGGTTTCACCGTCCGCAGACAAAAACCGCGTCGCAACCGCTCCGCACATTTGAAAAATGCTGGCATGCTGCCAAGAGATGCGAGCGGTCATTCCTCACTGGGCATTAGCGCGCGACACGGTCGCTGTCTGCGGACACGCTGAGAGGGGCGACAGAAATAACGAGCCATGCACGAACATGCAAACTATATATCGGAAACTGTCCCTTATTTTTGCAAAAGACCTGGACTCTACTTTCGAGTCCACGAACATGAATAATGAACATGAATAACTCACGAGTTGTGCGATGACTGCTATGAAACCCAAAAGTGCGCGATGATTATAGACCAGCTCACCGTCGCTGTTCACCTTAATCAATGAAGTTCATTCAATGTCGGTTTTTGCTCCAATGAAGCTAGCATCTCTTCAATGCAGCTCGCTCTCACCGTTCTATATTGAAATCCGATCAGCCCCTCCCGAACGACGGGAAGGCCGTATGTGTTGAGAATGTATGGGTATATCTGAAATTTACGTGGAATCACTTATTTTCTGCGTGTCCTCCTCACCGCTTCGACTTCATCCGATTTCGGAATGCCCATGTCGAATGTGTAGAGAAAGAACGTCACAAAGTACACTGATACGAATGTGTAAAGCGCAGCATAGCGCGGCATGCTTGAGATCTTCTGAGGTCTGTGTGAAATGTATGAGCCCTACGCTGTTTAAGCACAATCAAACCTGCAGATGACAACATATCTATAGAGAAACTGAAAAGTTAAGAAGAGATGGCATAATACGTAGGATGCGACAAATGCGAGGAGAATAGGTCTGCGACTCCAGACGTTGAGGTGTGGGGAGACGGAAATGAGCAGATAGGAGTTGCGTCCCGAAAAGCACATCTAAACGATTTGTCAGTCAACAGTGTGAAACGAACTGCATGTAGAATGTATACGTACTGTAACATACCCTTAACTGTATGTAACTATACATGCATATGTCCTATGTGATAAATTGACTAACCGGAATGCAGAGTGCATTTGTGCCGGCGAACAATATATTCAAGATCGCATATGAAGCGAGTATGTATTTGTAGGGTCGAGACGAGTGGGATTTGAGAAGTACGACTAGTAGTAGTATATTGAAGAGAGTGGAGAAGACGGATGACGTGTAGACGGCTCGCGCATGATACACGAAAGTGAGAGGGATCATTGGATATCTTATGTCGAGAAATTCCTGATCTTGTCCGACGATGATGAATACTGTGAAAGAAATTGCTAGATAAAGAACTAAATAACCCGCTTATTCCCTAGGGGCCTAATTTTAAACACAGAACTAGCTTCTGACATTTGCGTCACACGGCTCGCTACTATGTAGGTTCAGTAAAATACATAGGAAAATGGTCCAATCTACTCAATTATTCGCAAACTGTCAAACCAAACAAAGAACAAAATAGAACTATTCAATCGTCCATTATCAAACCGAGGGTTTAGAATTCAGAATATTTAACACACACAACATAACTATTTAGCACACGAACAACTTGATACACCTGAGCGGTCTCGCTTATTCCCTAGGGACCTGAGTAATTTCGAACAAATTACTTTTACTTCCTTTTGACATTTGCGTTCATCTTGCTTTAGAGTTTTAGTCCTTAGTTTTTAATTCCATTGTACGAGGAAGAAAGGGAAGAAGGGAGCAGAGAGGTAGAAGGGGGGTAGATTGACTTTGAGAAAAGGAGAGAGAGAGAGAGGGGTAGAGGGGTAGAAGGAGAGAAGGGTAGAAGGAGAGAGGGCGAGAGGGCGAGAGGGAGAGAGGGGGAGAGGGAGAGAGAGAGAGAGGGGTAGAGGGAGAGAGGGGTAGAAGGAGAGAGGGGTAGAGGAGTAGAAGGAGAGAGGGAGAGAGGGAGAGAGGGAGAGAGGGAGAGAGGGAGAGAGGGAGAGAGGGAGAGAGGGAGAGAGGGCGAGAGGGAGAGAGGGAGAGAGGGGTAGAAGGAGAGAGGGAGAGAGGGAGCGAGAGGGAAGAGGGGGTAAAGAGAGAGAGAGAGAGAGAGACAGAGAGAGAGAGGGAGAGTGAGAGAGAGAGAGAGAGAGAGAGATACACCTCCCATTCAGGCTCGATCTGAGATAGGTGCGATGCGGGAGCAATGTCTCTCTCTCCAGAGACCCGACCCGCGGAGCAGTGAGTGAGAAAAATAAGAATTTGGAGGAGGTGGTGACACCGCACTTTCTGTGTAGACATTACTTGTAGTATTCGTATTACGTTGTATCGTTTCTATCCACTGTTGATGCATTGTAACTGTTTGATCATGATTTCCACTGGTTCGATAACCACGGCTATGCTATGGCTATGAAGATTTTTATTCGTATTTGTTAGTTTTCGAGTGTGGAAGTGATCGATAAATGTGTTTTTTTGTGTCAAATCAAATTGATTCTCTGCCATTTCACGCACGACTTTCGGAACGGAAAAGAAAAAGAAAAAGTGGCGGGAAACAAAATACAGAAGTGACGTCATAGACTTACGCTGCAGTGCCGTGTCAAATTTTTTTGTCGTGTAGTATTTTCTGCGTTTTTATCATTTGTTATATTATTTATGTTTTGCACTGCTCGGTGACAATTGAAAACACACACACATTTGACGCTTATAGTGACGTCACGACAAGCGATTGCGAAATGTGCGAATAGCAGGCTATCACAGAAATCGATTTTTTTCGGCCTCGCGTTCGTTTATTGATCCGATCCTATTGTTCCATTTAGAATGGCGGACCCGCCCCGTCTTCAGACCGTCCGTCTACCGATTCCTGACGACAGAAGCGGCTTCAACAAGCAGCTAGTAGGGGTGAGTGATGGGGATATCGATCGATGGATGGCATGTTGCCAGCTCGTGATGCTGCATAGCTGCGGTGTGTGGCAGAACAGCGACCAGGCCACCGTCGATGCGTCAATAGTTTGACGCCGTGCGTCAACCTATTGACGCATCAAAGCTTTTTTCCTATTGTGTTTGATGTGATATGGTCTAGGCTGCTCATCCGACTGCTAGGGGCAGGGCCATGTCTCGCGATGATGGTGAGAGATTGCGCTCGTGTACTGTTTCCATGTATGGTTCTAGAGGGACTGGGCGGGTCTGCTGGTGCGGGGAGGAAGACTGATAGGAGGGCGCGCCGCCGCAGCCATAGCAGTGGCAGCTCGTGCGAGCGCTATGAGCGTCATTTGGAGAAGAAGAGCCGCCATCTGGAGTGGAACAGGGAGCGCAACAAGGTGAGCGTGGGACTAGCCCCTATTTGAAAAAGCTCGTGATTTGTTTTTTTATAGTTATACATGTATTTGTAGAAGTACAAGGAGTTGAAGCGGGAGAAGGAGGAGATGCGGGCGCGTCTCGCTCGCATGGAGCAGCGAATGATGGAGTTGGGTGGGTGGATGGGTGTTGCTCACAGTGGTATCCTATTGTGCACAGAGGCCAAGGTAGAGCAAGCACTAAGTTCAGCAGATGAGATTGATTCAATCAATCTATAGTGGGCCCGAAAATGAGTTACACTCTTTTGACGAGAGACATTAGGGTGGTTAGACAACAAACAAAACCCTTTGGATGAAGTTTTCAATTTGACAAAATTTTGCGAGGGTACCCAAGATCGAACCCGCGAACCGCTGCTTGATGAGCGAGAGCGTTACCACTGCGCCACACGGTCATGTGAGCGGATCAGTGGAGTAGAGATATGAACGACAAAAACAAGATGCTACTCATTTCGTCCAGTATACTGTATGTTCAAAATCCACGAAAATGTTTTCAACGAAAAATACTGAGCTAACGCGGGGCGGACACTTACCCCCCAGCCCCGATCTCTACCGTTTTGGTACCGAAGGTGGGCATCGGAATTCCAAACAGAACTGCGTCGGCCAAAATTGCCTACGGGCATTCTCTGGCCGGAAATCCGGCTTTGAAATTTCGCGTTTCGCGTAACCTCTTCTTACGACCAATGCACCACAGCCAGCGTGGCCGAATGGCTAGCGAGCTTGTCTAGTAAACTGGTGGCGCGGGTTCGATTCCCGCTATTTTTTAATCGCCGCACATGTTTTTTACAAGTGGGTATGATAAAATCACTGTTGAACAACAACTTTTTTTTTGATTTCTGTGGTCTGGAACATGAAGAGACAGTATCGAATTGACTTAAATAAAGGCCAAAAAAATGCAGCGGGAATCGAACCCGCGCCACCAGTTTACTAGACAAGCTCGCTAGCCATTCGGCCACGCTGGCTGTGGTGCATTGGTCGTAAGAAGAGGTTACGCGAAACGCGAAATTTCAAAGCCGGATTTCCGGCCAGAGAATGCCCGTAGGCAATTTTGGCCGACGCAGTTCTGTTTGGAATTCCGATGCCCACCTTCGGTACCAAAACGGTAGAGATCGGGGCTGGGGGGTAAGTGTCCGCCCCGCGTTAATATACTGAACTTGATTTGGCAGGAATATAGTTAGTAAGTGGTTGATCTGACTGTGTTGCAGAGGCTCGTTATTCAATCGCTCCGCCTGCTGCCGCTGTAAGTGTGAAGGTGAATGAGGATTGCTAGACTCTCTCTGATCGATACCTGTTCTATGAAATTGTGTAGGGATGGTATATTCCTATGTGTTCAGACGCCCAATGGGGCGAGTGTCGGGTTCGAGACCCGTCAGGGAGGAGGAGAGGAGAAGGAGAGAACAGCGGGGGAAGAGCGGGTAGGTTGCGTGAACAGTGTAGGATAGGGATGTGTGATGAAAGTGAATCTGCAGAAGAGCGCGCGGGCGACGGCTGATGATGACGTCACTGCGGAGGTGGGATGTGATCGTGTATTGATTTGTTGACTCTTTTCAGATGAGTCGACAAAAGAGTAAGAAGAAGAAGAAGCGGGTCGACTCGATTGGCGAGGACTTCGCAAAGAAGGCGAAGCACACTGAAGAGGTGCGATGACTTTCGATGGCTCACACTCGCATTGTAGGGTAAGGGTTCGACTCGCGAGAAGAACGGGGAGAAGAAGAGAGACGACGACCCGATTGGAGAGAAGAAGAGGAGGCGAGATGGGAAGAGACAGGATGGACCTGACAAGGTGAGTGCGTTCAATTGCATTGTTGTTGCATTACCATTGTATAGGAGCCGATGTGTGATCGCGAGAGGCCGGGGGAGAAGGTTGCGACAGAAGCAGAGGAGGAGAGACAGCGACTGCGGGAGGCCGCTGTTCAGCTCGCTCTCTCACTCCCCCAACAGGCAGAGTGCAAGGTGAGTGGGCATTTCTCTCTCTCTCTCTCTCTCTCTCTCTCTCTCTTTCTTTTTTTCTCTCATTCTCTTCCTTCAGACGCCTGGCTGTTCGTCTTCCACCATCCCTCACTGCTCTCTGAAGGCCCTTCGAAGACATGTGGCTCTCCACCACTACAACGGACCCTCTCTCTTCCGCTGCACACTCTGTCCTTTCAAGGCTAACGGTCCGTTTCTGGAAACGTTTTAAACATACGTGTTTCTAACTTTGTTTGTTGAAATAACTTTCTATACAACATTTTTACTCCAGTTCGCAAGTCGGTTCGCCAGCATGTGAAGAAGTGTCACTCGGATGCGGACCCGTCGGAGGAAGCATTCGAGGACCGCAGGAGCGACAAGGTGAAAAGAGAGCGCGAGAGAAAGAGAGAGAGAGAGAAAGAGAGAGAGAGAGAGAGAGAGAGAGCGCGAGAGAGAGCGAGAGAGAGAGAGAGCGAGAGAAAGAGAGAGAGAGAGAGAGCGAGAGAAAGAGAGAGAGGGAGAGAGAGAGAGCGAAAGAGAGGAGAGAGAGAGAGAGAAAGAGAGAGAGAGAGAGAGTTTGCAGACCTGGATCTCCATCTGGCAGCTCGTTCTCTCGTGTTTCGGAGTGAAGGAGGAGGAGGAGGAGGAAGACGAAGTGGACTTGATGTGCCACCAACTGCGGGAGAGAGAGAATGCACAGCCAATGGAACAGTGAGAAGGAAACATATAGTATCATGGCATTTCATTGTTCAGGTCTCCGATGAAATCGGACTGTTCGAGTGACTGCGAATGGAGGGAGGAGGGAGCAGAGATGCAGAGAGGAGAGAAGCGGAGAAAGAGAGAGATGGTCGAAGAGGAGGACAGAGAGAGGCAGTGAGTTGCGTTCGATCGTTCGATTGCATGTTTTGTATTCGAGGTGCCGGGTGGATTCCGACTGCTCGAATGGAGAAACGGACGAGACGAGCGAGTATCGAGAAGTGGAAATGGAACAGGGGGACGGGTGAGGTCCGGAAGAATCCTCTCATTTCATGTTTGAATTGCAGACCGTTGCACTCCGACCATTCCAGTGGGGAGGAGACGGGAGAAGAGAGGGATGAGGAAGAGGGGGTGACTCGCAGGAAGCGGGTTGACAAGGAGGGAGGGGAGAGGGGAGACGAGTGAGTAGCTAGGACTGACATGGTTCACATAGTCTCATTGGTCCCTTGCAGTTCCTCGGTCAGCTCCGACCACGTGACAAGCGAATCTGCCGACGAGGGTGAGTGGGAGACGCGCCGGCTGCGGTGGAATCGGAAGAGGAAGAGGGACGAGAAGAGAGAGGGACAGGAGAAGGAGGAGTGAGGAGGACTCTATCTTATGGTTTCATGCTTTGAACTTCAGGCCAGCGATGGATTCTGACATCGATTCCGATGAGACATACGAGGAGACCGACTCCGATACGGTAGTGATTACTGATGGAGTAGTTTCATCTGTCTTTTCAGAGTCGTGGTTCAATGCGGGAGAAGGAGGAGGAGGAGGGGAGGAAGAGGGGAGGTGGCAAGGTATGCACTGCTAATTTATTCATATCTATTCTATATAATTATGCTAAAGTCGTTATTTTCCCACCCGCATGCAAATTCATTGCTCTCAAGCGACTAGGTAGCCCGGTAGGTCGATTCCTTCCTGTTCTGGACGGTTGAAGAAGTTTCATGTCTGTGTTTGAGATGACATCCCATTCTCCGCATGAGTTCCAATGGGCTCTGTCACAGCCGTCACTTTGTCCTTACTCACGGGTCTGACCGGCAGTTGTTAGAATCTGTGTGTTTGTGATTATGTGTTTGCTGATAGCGATCTTTTCAGAGTCACGGTCCCAGGCGAGACGTGGAGAAGCAAAGGAAGAATGTGGAGAAGACCAATGCGAAAGAGGATGGGGTATGCCTTTGGAATGCTGTTTACATAGTTATTTATGCAGTGATGGTGATTTTACAGGATCTGGTTGCTCGCGTCAAGAAACTCGGACGACGACTGATGCATGGAAAGTACAAGTGTTTGGTGTGTCATACACCTATCTCCACATCTACTGGCTATTTCAGTTCCATGAGTGCGAGAAGGTGGTCCAAATCAATATGACACAACACCTGCGCGATCACGCTTTGGTGCACTACAACGGACCCTCGCTCTTCAAGTGCACATTGTGTTCATACAGAACGAACGGTATGCTACTACGTACTTGAAATGTATCTACTGTCTTTTTAAGGTCTTCCTTGCATGTGGCAACACGCACGAGTTCATGGAATCACCTCGCAGACGAACAGAGAGAGGCCATACGTGGATCTGCGCACAGACAAGGTTAGTATATGCTAATTGACAATGTTAGATGGTAATGCAATCTTTATAGACTCATGTAAGCTCATAGACAATGGTTGCTTAAATAGACATTGTAGTCTGCCAAGATTTGCAATACCCTCATTCTTCGCTGTTTCGGTGCGCACGGGGAGGGCTGTGAGAAGCTGAGGACTGTCAAGTGCCGTGTGAGAACATTATTCAAGTTTCTTCTTGTTTGTGTTATGTGTTTGTATATTCCGTTAGAACTCAGCTCAACATTTCTGATCAAAAACATTACCCTAATGTCTCTCGTGAAAAGCGTGAAAGTTATTTGCGAGCCCATTATAGTGATAACTCTGTCCTTCTGCAGTTCCGTCCTCCTATCATGCATTCCAACCTGGCATTCAGATATGTTCCTCTCGCGTGCGCAACGCATTCTTTCATGCGGACAATCACCTCTCTCCTCCCGGCATCTACCGCTGCTCCGGCTGTGGTCGCGGATTCAACTGTGAGAATCAAATTTGAATGTAATTGACAAGTTTGATTTTCAGATTACAGCAACACAAAACATCACATTGCTCAGTGCACCGCGGGCGCCCGTGTCGTCATCCATAGGAACGATCCGGAGGTGTGGAATTTTTTGGGAGTTCGTTCATCTTATTCACTTTTTCAGATCACCGCTCGCCTCGCTACTTTGCGTGTGGAGTGTTTCCCCGACTGGAACTGGCATCACCGGACGCCGAAAGGGAAGGCAGCGGGAGAAGGGAAGAAGAAGAGCGGTGCAAAGGTAACTGAGTGAGACTTGTTCTGGGTCATTTGTGTTCATATTCAGAAGGCTCTCTCTCGCGTCGTCTCTGGAGGTTCTCGCACTGCGAAGGTGCGAGACTCTTGGAGGAATCATTGCTCGAATATTGTTTGTAGGATTCGCCGATCGTCGTTGTGTCAGGGGGATCCCACAAGGCGACAGACGAGAAGGTGGGAGGAGGAGACGAGAGGAACGGCCGACAGTCGAGGGTGAGATTTCCATTTTGAGGAAGGGAGAGAGAGAGAGAGAGAGAGAGGAGAGAAACAGACAAATGAACCTTCCATTCAGACTCCGCAATGCAATTCTCGTCGGAGACCCGCGGAGCAGTGAGTGGAGGAGGGGAGGAGCAGTGGAGACGAACGAGAAGATTGAGGAGTAGAAGAGTGGTGGGAAGTGGGACTTTGTGTGTAGTTGTAGACACAATTTGAAGAGCTATCTTGTTGGTGTTTTTGTTACCAGTCATTGTCATTGTTGAAGTGCGTCGTTATATACATGTTTATGTTTTTTTTGTTCAATCAATGCGAATATATAATTACTTTATTAGCTGTCCGTATACACATTTGATTGTTGCTTGTGATCACAATACCGTATACTTGTAATGGTCTTCCTACACCTAGGAATTTTGACGTATGTAAAAGTGAGCCGAAGTGAACACAGAACACCGGTAAAACGCGAATATTGCAAGTGTAGCCACTCTTCGAATTACAATGAAAGTGATCTTCGGTTTTGACTGTCAACTGTCTATAGTGAGTGGCTACACTTGCTGGATGATCTTGAGAGGAACGAGTCTCGTGTAGAATATGCAAATGAGTGCGATAGCTGCGCAGCAGAGCGAGAACGGGCCGACGGTGATCCACACATAGCCCGTCGATTCGAACAGCTCCCTGGAAAGTTGGAATAAACAATATTCTGTTGAAATAAACCTACGTCATGGTGATTGGGGCGATGAACTGACCGACGCTGCCGGAAAACGCCACCCCGCCTTGCCACATACCCTGAAAACAATGCTGTTCATAACTATGGTTCTATTCTCGCAATAAGTCGCACTTTGTGGGGTAAGCTCGAGTCAGACTGTCAGAGCACCGTATAACATCTGTACGCGAGTTAGATCGGAGTATTCGCTCTGGCTGCATCGCTCAATGTCCGTTCAATGGAGTGAGTACGTATCGTCGAATTATAATCGAGATCCTTCGTCGTCTGTCTTCCCACCTGTTTCCGGGGTCCGAGTATCTCTGTGACCAGCGTGTTCACGGTCGCCAGAATCATCGGATATGAAACACTGGAAATGTTTAATTCAAGTTGTTATAAGCTTATAAGTTTCATTAATTTTACCTTCTTTAAACAATGAATCAGTGATAGAAAGAAATTATTTCAATTTGTACTATTTTAAAAAGATGAAAACGTTTCGACACAACGTGAAACGTACCTGTACAGTACGATGCGCATGAATGCGTATATCCAAACGGGGAGGCGGTGCGAGGTCGGACACCAGGGGTAGCTGAAAGGAAGTACTGGTAACTCTCTACTTCTGAGGCTCTCTACTTGTTTTCGTTTGTAATCGCGCAAAAGGTGCTATTGGATTAGGAAATCATTGCAACGAACCGCTCGCACTCCTCTGGACTGCCCGAAAACGTGCCGGATTCTGAAAACGAATCGGTTCGACATACGTTTCACAAACAGTACACTGTTGTGCTTGTCTGCGATACAATCAATATTAAGTTAATGAGCATTATAAACGAGAAAAAAGTCAAATTCCAATCCAAATTCTACGAGACATGTGTCACAATATATCGCGTTGATTTCCGGTTTAGCAGTTTGACTGTAATCAATACATTTTGTGGGTAAACCAGCTGCCGGCATTAGAGAGCGCAAGAGTGAAGAGAGCGCGAGGCGGCTGGAAATCGATAGACATCGAGAGCACGCGACTAGATTCAAATTCGAAATTTCGCGCGCGCGGTATTTTCAAATGCGGTGGTGTACGCGCGGAGTGGTGGTGGAACTAATTATTCCTTGGACTGTAATTTCATTATAACACCCCACGTTGTCGTTTCTGCTCGAGTGTGCCGTAGACCGGCCAAGGAATGAAGAGGAAGAAGAAGACAGCGAACGCCCCCACACCTATCATCAACTGCTTCCGGCGGTCCCTGCAAAGCAGAATTAATCGGTCAAGCGATGAATCAATCGATGAAGAATTAAGATATTACGTAAGTACTCATGAACAATTACGCAGTTAGTAGCTCACAGAGAGTAGAGTAACATGCTAATTGTTGAACCAATACCCCCTATAATGTTGAACAGTTATTTTTTCAAGAGACGCTGGTTTTTTGTGTGACGCTGATGTTTCTGTCAAAAAAGAAATGCATTCATACGCACACTCGTCCGAATCGGGTCTGTGTGAGCATGGTGTAGGTGATGAGATCGCAGCCGGCACCGATAGACGCGATGATGCCATTCCACCTGGGAGGGTGTGGTAGAGAGAGAGAGAGAGAGAGAGAGAGAGAGAAAGAAAGAGAAGAGAGGAGATGAAAGAGATGAAATAGGTTTCTGGGTACAACACTTGTACATCAGCCTGAAATCCCGCTTTTATACAGTACAGTGACGAGTGGAAGTGAGGTGAGGTGAGTCATTTTGCAAGCACAGGCGGTTGAATTATATTTTAAGACGTGAGAGAGGGGGGGGAGGAAAAGGAGGAGATAGGAGGGAGAATAGGTATAAGACATAACTGTCTCTCAAAAATCGCAGTGACTACTGCAGACGTGAGAGTAGAAGAGTAGACAGAAGGTACCATAGTACTGTCTCTAGAAAGTTGTTTAGAAAGTTGTTGTCACCGCTGCGGAGACGTTAGATTAGACGAGAGAGAGAGAGAGAGAGAGAGAGAGAGAGAGAGAGATAAAGGGAGAGAAAGAAGGTGAGAGGAGGGAGAGTAGACATAACTCATAACTGTCTCTTGAAATTCGCAGTGGCTACCGCAGACGTGAGAGTAGAAGAGTAGACAGAATATACCAGAGTACTGTCTCTAGAAAGTTGTTGTCACCGCTGCGGAGACGTGAGAATAGACGAGAGAGAGAGAGAGAGAGAGAGGAGATAGGAGGGAGAGTAGACATAACTCTTAACTGTCTCTCGAAATTTGCAGTGACTACCGCAGACGTGAGAGTAGAAGAGTAGACAGAATATACCATAGTACTGTCTCTCGAAAGTTGTTGTCACCGCTGCGGAGACGTGAGAATAGACGAGAGAGAAAGAGAAAGAGAGAGAGAGAGATATAGAGAGAGAAAGAGAGAGAGAGAGAGAGAGAGAGAGAGAGAGAGAGAGGAGGGAGAGTAGACATAACTCTTAACTGTCTCTCGAAATTTGCAGTGACTACCGCAGACGTGAGAGTAGAAGAGTAGACAGAATATACCATAGTACTGTCTCTCGAAAGTTGTTGTCACCGCTGCGGAGACGTGAGAATAGACGAGAGAGAGAGAGAGAGAGAGAGAGAGAGAGAGAGGAGATAGGAGGGAGAGTAGACATAACTCTTAACTGTCTCTCGAAATTTGCAGTGACTACCGCAGACGTGAGAGTAGAAGAGTAGACAGAATATACCATAATACTGTCTCTCGAAAGTT
>CAWZYM010000429.1:252500-320000 GCA_963966185.1 Rhabditoides inermis
ACGGGGCTAAATCAGTATCGTATAGAACACAATAACAGTAGACATCACTTACCTCCTGTAGATCGACGAGAGAGAGAGAGAGAGAGAGAGAGACTCACGACGCGGGTGATGACAAACTCGATGTGCTCGCCGACCTTGAGAATGCCGGTCTCGAAGTTGACGGAATAGTTGGAGTTGGGGGACGAGCGCACCTTCAAGAATTTATTCCTCTGTCCACTCTCCTCCCCCCTCTTTACCTTGAACGCAATGCTGGTGTCGGTGTGGTTGAGGAGCTTGTGATTCGACTGTCCGCCCTCCTCGCCGATACTGCAGACTGCAGGCTCGATGGCGAGATGTACATTCAATATGCTTTATTAATACTTGATAGCATTAATATTTTACAACACCCGAAGGCCCTGGAGAGCACTTACTCGGGCTGTGAAATTTTCTCTGACGAGAGAGAAATGTGACGAGAGAATAGAGAAATAACATAAACAAACGCATTGTGGAAGAAATGAAAGATTCACATAGTAGATAACAATGAATGTAGGCAATGCATAACGGAAATGCGCTGACAATCGATAAAACAGAAGTTGAATTTGAAAGAGAACAGACACTCAAATCAAAAAGATGGAAACAATCACAATGCAAAACGTAAACAATAGCAGTGAAATAATGGAAGACGTGAAAACTGACATTCAGGAGTGACATAAAAGAACGTGAATGACATTGATAATATGATATTGACAAAAGAGATAATAGAGAGACAATTAGCGACTCATCTTGATCCATGGTCCAGGCGCAGGCAGCTTTTGTTTTGCAGATGCTGCTATCTGTGTTTACCGGCCAATGCTCTTGTTCCTATCGTTTCGTGAAAAGGTCCCGCAGCTGGTGTGCATCCTCTGTTCTCTCTATTCAGTTCCCATCCTTACTCGTTCCGACATGTACCCCTTATAATCAGTGTTCCTTTCGAGATGTAAATTTTTATGATCTCTTCCCCCTCCTATACTATATTTGATTACGTACAACGTACAGCCAATAGTCTTGCTTCAAAGTTTCATTCAATTTCGCTGACGACATTAATTATGAATCTCTTCCGGTGGAATCAGACCGATTTTCTTGCTGCAAACTTTCTCAGGTATGTCGAAATTGTTTTCAGTTCGTGAGCGCAAGTCTGTTGAGTATACTTTTCTAATCGTTTCGATTACAGATTCAGATAGAAGATCTCATCTGAATCATCTGATTTCAATCAGGATACTTATACTATCTTCGCTATCAGGCATCATTCAAGCTCGCTAGAGTAAAATAACTTTTTTTAATTGATTATATCGGATTGCTACCGACTATTTCTAACAGTTCGTGAGTGAAAATCTTCTAATTACACTTCACTTATCGTTCCGATTGCAGATGGCAGAAGTCTGGATTGTTTTGATACTACTTTATATTGACAATCAAATCAAATACATTCATTCATCTGCAATAAATATATGACAAAAAAAATCCGAGTTGTGAAACACAGTGAAATAATTATACATAGTTCGAACATTTCGAACGCGCGCGGCAGATGCCCTCTGAGATCGGTCGGATGGAATGCTCTCTGAGATCGGTCCAGGGCTAAAATTCGGATGGCGAGAGAGAGAGAGAGAGAGAGAGAGAGAGAGAAAGAGCAGGTCAGATGACGAGCAGGTCAGATGTCGGCATGGCAGTGCATACATTTCCGACTGAACATAGCTCGTGCTAATCCTAGAAACTGAAATCAGCTACGCTCCATTGGTCGTCGCAGCGTCGGCATGCGTAGCGGTCCGTGGTAGTGGTCGATTCGATCACGTGGTTTGGTGTACCTGTGATAGTAATTGGTAAAGTTACGATGTATTCGGCATAGATGTGGTTCGCGATCGACTCGCTGGCTCTGCGCTGCTTCGAGGGAGCGAAGGAGAAACCGCGGGTGAAGCGGGAAAGGGAGAAAAAGGTGTGGACTTCATCTCGTTTTCGACGAGAGAGAGAGAATGAGACATGATCGATCTGCCACTTCAGACCATCTCGGTGTGCGTGTCGAGCGGCGATGTGCAGATGACCTACAACTTCCCGGCCACCGATCGCGTAGTCGTGCTGAGGGAGGGAGACTGCGCGAGGCACTTCGGTCTGATCCAAGGATTCCGCGTATACCACGTCGATGGAGACTGTGAGTGGCGAGAAAGAGAGAGAGAGAGAAAGAGAGAGAGAGAGAGAGAGAGAGAGAGAGGTGAGAGAAGAGAAAGAGAGATTGCAGCGCTCCGCCACGTTTCCGATAACACGCAGTTCTGGTCGCTGGCCGTCGACGGCGCTCTCACCTTGGAGCTACTGCGACCCGCCACCGCAGGGCCGACCGAGAGAGACAACCCTGCTTCGTCCGAGTCCGAGGAGGACCCGGTATGAACATGCATTTGAGTCCTCTCAAAGTACCTGTAAACAGAGATATTGATTCATATGTCGAGATGAACGTTGCGTTTTCTCTCATCGATTCCCTACAGTTTTTCGCGAAGAAGGAGAGTAGCGGCGGCCGCAGGAGGCTCGACAGGAAGCGCAAGATCGCATGTCAGGTGGGGAAGCTTTGCTCGCTCTCGATATATTGAAGTGTTTATTTCCACGGCAAGGGATAATTAATAACGATAAAAGGCAAACATGAAAAAAATATAGTTCCTCACCCTTCGTTTTGGAAGTCGCAAATTTGCGAACCGTGTATTTTTCTATAGCGGCTGCAACAAAAAGAACCAAGTAGAAGTAGTAAAACAGTGTGCGAAATTCGACTACTTATCCTATGAACTCATCGCTCGCTGCAAAAATAGGCTATTGAAAGAATCTATGTACTCACTGTATCTCACCTCTACTGCGAGAATAGAACTATGCGGACATGACACTTAGGCCTTAGGCGGGTGCACAAAAAGTATCAAATCAAAAATTCGTTCACTTTTCCTTTTCTAATAACTCCCTCACTGCAGTTCCCGTCGTGCTGTTCGTCCGTCCACCATACCAACACTGCCCGCCACTCCTACCTCCACCTCCAACCTGTCATGTACGGCTGCACCCGCTGCGAGTTCAAGACCAATAGTGAGTTCTTGAGTTTTTGTGAGAGAATAAAAACAGTCGTCCACAATAAGAATGAGCCATGATGTGAATTTGCCACATCGTGTCGTTTGACTCGAAAAGATGTATACTACCGTAATAAAAACCCAACGGTTACATTTTTACTACAGTAATTCGAAGGATAGTATTGTTGTATTGTTTTCCCGTAATGCTAGTTATGATCTAATAATTCTTTTTTCTTTTCAGGTGTGGAGGTTCTGGATGCGCATCCTCTCTAGGGATGACTACATGTGACACAACCTGAGTTTTATAATGGTATTCGTATGCTAAATGCTAAATGTTCTGATCACTGTGATTTCGAGATTATGCAAAATTCCTGTTTTTCATGCATAGTCTCCACTGAAAACCATGTGTTGATACAGATTATGGAAAATTGGTGTATATTTTATGTGTATCTCAGCCAATAGCAGATCGTTCCAAAATTAAATACGACATCATAAGATGAGAGAAATTTGAAATTACCTCAAACTTGGGTGTGTCAACCATCGGTGGTCTGATGGACAAAATTGACGAGTATATCCGATCGGATATACTATCGTATCCGATCGGATACGGATGATTTTGGTCCAAATGGATGGTGTAAGTTGAACGTATCCGATCGGATACGTTCGTCCATTTGGTCGGTGATCCGTATTTCATCGTTTAAACTTGATTACCAACACTGAAAAGGTGATACTGATTAAATAAACTGATCAAAATTGAAGTTTTAGTCAGCGTATCCGATCGGATAAAGTCGTCGTTTTTGTCCATAAACCACTTATCCGAATTCTTTTATACTGATGTTATTGTGTTCAAATAAAGATTCATGATGCATTATATGTTGTTTATTAATGTTAGAACATGATTTGTGATGATTTGCAACAGTCGATAGGTAGGGTGGGGTCGGGTCAGGTAAGTGTATCCGATCGGATAAAGTCGTCATTTTTGTCCATAAACCACTTATCCGAATTGTTGATATTGTGTTCGAAAGGAAGTTATGATGTATTATATGCTGTTTTTTAATGTTAGGACATGTTTTGTGATGATTTGTAAAGGTTGATAGGTAGTTTGGGGTCCGGTCTGACAGGTATATCCGATCGGATATACTATCGTATCCGATCGGATACGTTCCCAGCCATCGTCGCCGTATATGAGGTTATCGAAATAGCCAAAAATGGGTGTTTGACTGAGCATTGTGGGAATGTGGGAAGGTGTTAGGATGCCATATTGGGTTTTTGGCGTACAGGAGGGGCCTTCTTTAGGGAGGAATCGGAGTCGCGCGCGAGCGATGTCTGAGGGCGGAGAAAAAAATAGTTGAGACACCATCAAGTAAACACTTGGTCGAGAAGGTGATTGAAAAGAATAAAAAAGATTATAAATCAATTGCAATAGACATGAGAAGGTAATAAGAGTGTATTATGAACATGACACAATGCTTGAGAAGACAATATAAGTGAATTGAAGGCACATGTTAGAAGCGGTAGTGGTGAGTGTGTTCGGTGAAGTATATACAATTGCAAGTGAATGTTGGGTATATGCTAGGGTGGTAGGGTGTTAGTAGGGTGTTACATAGGCAAAAGGCGTATGACGACGGATTATGTATAGGTAAGTCAACAGTATTAGTACATGGGATGGGTGAGAGCGAGCTGCTGTGCGTATGGGGAGGTTGGTGGAAGCCTGACAGTCGCCGGGAGGAGATTGTAGAAGGCTGAAGTAGGGAGAGTATGGACGGTTGAATGGTCATATTGAGAGAGGGGAGTTGTAACTAGTTAACTTTACGCCTGTAGTACTCACCTCCCGGGGGCCGGATGGGCGGAGGCGGGATGCGTGGGTCGAAGCCTGTAAGATGATAAGTTTACAAGAAGGAATAAAGATAGGAGCTGGAGTATATGTGAAGGGAGTTTATCAAATATAATAAAGAGAGGTGATGGAGTTTATGTAAGGTGAGTTTATCATGAGCAATGAAGATGGTGGACTACATATTTGAAGGTAGGTAAAAAATCAGTTACCAGGCGGCAGGCGGTAGATGGCGGGCGAGATGAAGGGAACGACCCCGGCGGCACGGGCCAGTCGGTAGAAAGCTGAACATGGCGATAGAGGTCTGCGTACAGACTGACGACTCACTTTCCCAGGGGGCTGGTGTTGGTAGATGGGAGGAGGCTGTGGTAGTAGGTGGGTGGCGCGATGGGCGGCATTTGCGCGCAGCAAATGATGCAGGTGTTGTCGGTCAGCTGAATATAGTGTGTGTGTGTGTGTGTGTGTGTGTGTGTGTGTGTGTGTGTGTGTGTGTGTGTGTGTGTGTGTGTGTGTGTGTGTGTGTGTGTGTGTGTGTGTGTGTGTGTGTGTGTGTGTGTGTGTGTGTGTGTGTGTGTGTGTGTGTGTGTGTGTGTGTGTGTGTGTGTGTGTGTGTGTGTGTGTGTGACACCCGACAAGATTTGCTCACGTTGTTGATACAGTATGGGGTCGGGTACGGGGGTTTGTAGAGCAAGAAGTGGTCCTGTAGCCGTATGGGTTGTGGCGGAGAGAGCGCATCGGTGTGGGGAGTCTGCGAGAGGGCAGACGCATCAGAGAGGTTCCACATCATCTAAACTACTTTATTGAAATCGATAATCACACAAATACAGCAATGTTATAAATCACGAACACGATACGTTAAACAAGCGCAAGAACACAAAAGACACGAGCGATCATCAATATGAATCAAATCACAAAAATCGAGGAAGGATATCAGGGCATGAATATCATGCAAGGGTTGCGAGAGACAGATGGTCGAGCTTGGCGGGCAACTTGGCTCCGTAGGGGGCGAAGGCCTTCACGACCTGCGGCTTCTGAAACAATACAATTGATACGTTATCAATAGCGAGGCAGGTCTGATGTTACCTCGTTGAGGAGAGCCACAGCGAAGATGCCCGGGAATCCACGGAGAGAGTGCGAGTTTAGTCGGATGACTGCCTCAAGTCCTCGGTCCGTGAGACGGCCGATGATCATCGCGATCGGGCGTCTGCGTTGCGCCTTGATCAGCGTGTCGAGGAGCTAGGAGATGAAATTGGAGACATAAAAAGAGGAGCGGAAAATAAATTCACTCTGACGAACTCAATGAGGAACTCCTCATGCACAGGGAGTTCCTCAGGAGTCCTATCTATGCTCGCTTGTCGAACTATACCATCCCCCCTTACATGGAAGATGACAGTGAGATGTGATTGCAGTTGTACATTGAATGATATCATTTGTTGTTTGTTGTTTTTTGTAAACATATTATATATACTTATACTTTGAATAAACTGGAACTGTTTTCAAAGTCACAGTTTATCCGATACGAAAAAATATTCGATACGAGAAATTATAAAGTGGTCAACCTACTTTTATCCGTTCGGATAAAGCGATCAACCTACTTTATTCAATCGGATAAAGTGGTCAACCTACTTTACCTATTGGCTAAAGTGCAAAAGTTCGACGATTTGCGTTCATACCGGTGGTAGTAGCGAATAATCAAATAAGATAAAGTACTTTATCCTGTCGGATCCGAAAAATTCAACTTTATCCGATTGGATAAATTCGTCATTTTTGTCCAAAAACCCCGTATCCGATCGGATAAAATCGTCACTTTTGTCCGAAATAATTACTTTATACTATCTGACTAAGTGGCCAAACTTCATTGTCCGTTCGGATAAAGTGGTCAACCTACTTTATCCAATTGGATAAAGTGAAAAGTTCGTCGATTTACGTTCATACCAGTGGTAGTAGAGAATAATCACGTGAGATAAAGTACTTTATCTCGTCGGATCCGAAAAATTCAACTTTATCCGATCGGATAAATTCGTCATTTTTGTCCCAAAACCCGGTTTGGATGAAGTGGTCAACCCACTTTATCCAATCGGCTAAAGTGAAAAGTTCGTCGATTTCCGTTTATACCAGTGGTAGTAGCGAATAAACACGTGAGATAAAGTACTTTATCTCGTCGGATCCGAAAAATTCAACTTTATCCGATCGGATAAATTCGTCACTTTTGTCCAAAAACCCCTTACCCGATCGGATAAATTCGTCACTTTTGTCCAAAAACCCGGTTTGGATGAAGTGGTCAACCTACTTTATCCACTTGGCTAAAGTGAAAAGTTCGTCGATTTACGTTCATACCAGTGGTAGTAGAGAATAATCACGTGAGATAAAGTACTTTATCTCGTCGGATCCGAAAAATTCAACTTTATCCGATCGGATAAATTCGTCACTTTTGTCCAAAAACCCGGTTTGGATGAAGTGGTCAACCTACTTTATCCAGGTGGCTGAAGTGAAAAGTTCGTCGATTTCCGTTCATACCAGTGGTAGTAGCGATGAATCACGTGAGATAAAGTACTTTATCTCGTCGGATCCGAAAAATTCAACTTTATCCGATCGGATAAATTCGTCACTTTTGTCCAAAAACCCCTTACCCGATCGGATAAGTTCGTCAAGTTCGTCGAGTCTACACGATGCGCGTATACAAGGTAAATTACAACTATTTTTTTCTTATTTTTCAACGTTATCTCTATATAGTTTTTTCTTTCTTTCAGGCGCTGGAAGTTCTTGGAGCACTGCCGCTCAGTGACCATGCTGGACGCCCCGACGCGCCGTTCGACCTCACCACTCCGGCCTACTCTCTACTTCCCGCACACTACGACCCGCAATCTTCTACCCCCTCCGACACAGAGAGTGTGAGCATGCTGGCTCTCGCTTCCCTTGAGTTAGAAAGTATGATGACTCTGCTCTCAGTCGGAGCTCTGTTCTTGGGCACTGACGAACTCAATGAGGAACTCCTCATGCATAGAACGTTTCTCAGGAGTCCCGTCTATGCTCGCATGTCGAACTATACCGTTTCCCCTTACATGGACGATGATATGTGAATTCGTGAGATGTGTGCATTGAACCTATATAATTTGTTGTTTTGTCGCTTTGATCTGCCTATTGTATCTATTTGCTTTGAATAAAATACTGAAACTGATACCAACGTTTATCCGATACGAACAATTTTCATCGTGGCCATCAACCCAACAATGAATTGAACTTTATCCGAGTGTATAAAGTAATATAATTACTTTATCCTATCCGATAAAGTGGTCAAACTGCTTTATTCAATCGGATAAAGTGAACAATTACGATTCGCGTTTATCTTGGTGGTAGTAGCAACCAGTCAAGTGAGATACAGTACTTTATCCTGTCGGATAAAGTGGTCAAACTTCTTTATCCAATCCGATAAAGTGGTAACAACTACTTTATCCGATGGGATAAAGTGTTCAAACTACTTTATCCAATCGCATAAAGTGGTAACAACTACTTTATCCGATGGGATAAAGTGTTCAAACTACTTTATCCAATCGCATAAAGTGGTAACAACTACTTTATCCGATGGGATAAAGTGTTCAAACTACTTTTTCCAATCGCATAAAGTGGTAACAACTACTTTATCCGATGGGATAAAGTGTTCAAACTACTTTATCCAATCGCATAAAGTGGTAACAACTACTTTATCCGATGGGATAAAGTGTTCAAACTACTTTATCCAATCGCATAAAGTGGTCAAATTTGTCAAGTCACAACTTGTTTACTCACAACTTTACTCACTACAGCTTATCGGAAAGTTTCTCTCGGCTTCCCAAGCCGTCACCGATCTGGGCGATAATTGCTCGACGCGAACTCAACACCCGACCTTCGACCTCGATCCGATAGGATATGATTTTTCCTTTCTCTATTCACCTCTCGCTATCACCTTTTTTTTCATTTTTTAAGAAAATTCAACTTTATCCGATTGGATAAATTCGTCAATTTTGTCCATAAACCCTATATCCGATTGGATAAAGTTGTCCATCTTTCGCTCAAACTCCGACTTCAATCCGTTAGGATATGATTCTCCCATGCTCTATTCACTTCTTGGCGTCACAGTTTATTTAATTTTCAAAAAATGCAACTTTATCCGATTGGATAAATTCGTCAATTTCGTCCATAAACCCCATATCCGATTGGATAAAGTTGTCAACCTTGCGCTCAAAATCGACTTCGATCCGATAGGATATGGTTTTCCCATGCTCTATTCACTTCTTGGCGTCACAGTTTATTTGATTTTCAAAAAATCAACTTTATCCGATTGGATAAATTCGTCGATTTTGTCCATAAACCCCTTATCCGATTGGATAAATTCGTCAATCTTGTCCAAAAACCCATCCACAAATTGAGCTGTTAAATATATTGTAATAATTATGTTTCCGCTCATTTCTTCACTTTAGATTCACTATTAAACGTATCGCCCTATGCTCGAAAACGTACCCCACAGATCCAAAGGTACATGGAATGTTCGGTGCGACCAAATAACAATGTCTCCGATTTTTGCAGAAACAACTTTCCGGTATTTCATCCGGCATCCGCTTTTCAAAATCAAACAGTTTACCTTATGTTTACTCACATCTTCGCTCACAACAGTTCACCGAAAAGTCTCACCCGGCTTCCCAAGCCGTCTCCAATCCGGGCACTGATTGCTCGGCGCGAGCTCAAACCAGAACTCGACCTCGATCGGATAGACTTTAATTTTCCGATTTTTTTTATCACCTCTCGCTATCACAGTTTCTTACATTTCAAAAAAAAAAAATCAACTTTATACGATTGGATAAATTTAAACAAAAATCAACTTTATCCGATTGGATAATTTTGTCCATAAACCCATCCATGAATTGAGCAGTATTATTAATAAATAGAGTAAAATAAATACGTTTTCCCTCATCTCTTCACCTTGCACTATCACTGGTTCATCCTCAATTTGAACAACCCACGAAATTAGCGTTCGAACCTAAGCCTAAGGCTCCTATAGCTTGTCATGAAGAAACGTAGTGAAAATCGTGAGCCACGCATGTATGTTCACAAATAACGTATGTAAACATGTTTTCCATTTTTTAACCCACTCTCGATAACTACGATGTGTGACATGGACGTTTTTGACGAAAATGATGTAAACGTATCCTAGAGGATATATATCCGAAAAGATATAGTGTTGTATCCGATCGGATATACTTGGCTGGAAGTTCAGTCTTTGAAAGTTACCTCAAACTTGGGTAATTAAACCGACAAAAGCGTTGTCTCGCGCAATACATGCCCACACAGCAATGCTGACATAGTTTTGACACATCTTACTTTAACTTAATTTTTCTTTTACTTTTTGAAAAGAGAAAACTTTATAGCTTACTAGTTTCATGTTTGTTTGCAGAAATCAGAGAGAAACTATTTCTGTCGAACACAACAATCCATGTACTCCCTCCTTTAGAATTCTGGAATACGTTTGCGTGAATAACGAGATACGTTTTATAGTGACCCCCACAAAATAATATAGCGTTACATTTCTGGTTTTGCGAGGAATCTATTTCACTAAACTAGAAGGTTCTAGCTCAAAAACTGACCGAGTTATTCACGATTTTCTGAAGGCCCAATTTTGGGCCTTCGTGGATCCAGATGTGGGCCTTGTAAGCGGTAGCACGTTGGGGGTCGGTTTGAGCTTTTAGGGGTTTTTGAATATGGAAATTAATGATCCGGGGAGTTTCAGGATGGGGAAAAAGGGTTTGGAGAGAAGAGGGTGATATGAAATGGATATATTTTTTTGCGAAAAATTAGGTGTCGCGCGAGAGCCGCGCGCGAAGAGAGAAGAGGCGAAATCGAGAGCTCGAACTATAGAAGTGTGAGGTCTTTGCCATTCCGCTGTCAATGTGCGGCGCGCGCAGCGCGCCGGCGCCTATGATTGCATATATCAGTTGTGTTGCAGGTGATAACTAGTGATGAAAGTTTGAGTGTGGAGTAAGAGTGATGAGGTGAGTCGGCTGGCGTCAGGAAAAGTGTGTTATGATGGGTGGTGAGTGAGTGAGTGTCGAGTGAAGAGTGACTGTTGGTGGTGAGACAAGTGATATGACAAGTGATCAGAGTGATATCAGTGATTAATAATTGAGTAAAATGGAGTGTAATACATGGTTGGAGAGGAAGTGGTTTCGGTAAGATAGCTATGATATAGTGATCCAGTGACAATAGTGATTGCATCATAAAAAAGTACGTGAGCGTATGGTACAGGGTTTGAGAGGTCGTTAAGCGCAGGTTTGCATAAACCCATAAACTATAAAGAATTCCCTCCGAAATAGATAGGATCGGTAGAAATTAACGCACGGCTAATATCATGTAATAAAATTGAGAATAATGTTAATAATATGATCGTTTTGATAGAGTTCACAGTAGTTTTCAAAATATCAAAACCCGGATAGCATTGGATGCCATAATATTCTGTCATAAAACTATGTTGCACAATTTTATGACACAATGACTGATTCCGTCAATTCAATATGCTTTATTAATACTTGATAGCATTAATATTTTACAACACCCGAAGGCCCTGGAGAGCACTTACTCGGGCTGTGAAATTTTCTCTGCCGAGAAAGAAATGTGACGAGAGAATAGAGAAATAACATAAACAAACGCATTGTGGAAGAAATGAAAGATTCACATAGTAGATAACAATGAATGTAGGCAATGCATAACGGAAATGCGCTGACAATCGATAAAACAGAAGTTGAATTTGAAAGAGAACAGACACTCAAATCAAAAAGATGGAAACAATCACAATGCAAAACGTAAACAATAGCAGTGAAATAATGGAAGACGTGAAAACTGACATTCAGGAGTGACATAAAAGAACGTGAATGACATTGATAATATGATATTGACAAAAGAGATAATAGAGAGACAATTAGCGACTCATCTTGATCCATGGTCCAGGCGCAGGCAGCTTTTGTTTTGCAGATGCTGCTATCTGTGTTTACCGGCCAATGCTCTTGTTCCTATCGTTTCGTGAAAAGGTCCCGCAGCTGGTGTGCATCCTCTGTTCTCTCTATTCAGTTCCCATCCTTACTCGTTCCGACATGTACCCCTTATAATCAGTGTTCCTTTCGAGATGTAAATTTTTATGATCTCTTCCCCCTCCTATACTATATTTGATTACGTACAACGTACAGCCAATAGTCTTGCTTCAAAGTTTCATTCAATTTCGCTGACGACATTAATTATGAATCTCTTCCGGTGGAATCAGACCGATTTTCTTGCTGCAAACTTTCTCAGGTATGTCGAAATTGTTTTCAGTTCGTGAGCGCAAGTCTGTTGAGTATACTTTTCTAATCGTTTCGATTACAGATTCAGATAGAAGATCTCATCTGAATCATCTGATTTCAATCAGGATACTTATACTATCTTCGCTATCAGGCATCATTCAAGCTCGCTAGAGTAAAATAACTTTTTTTAATTGATTATATCGGATTGCTACCGACTATTTCTAACAGTTCGTGAGTGAAAATCTTCTAATTACACTTCACTTATCGTTCCGATTGCAGATGGCAGAAGTCTGGATTGTTTTGATACTACTTTATATTGACAATCAAATCAAATACATTCATTCATCTGCAATAAATATATGACAAAAAAAATCCGAGTTGTGAAACACAGTGAAATAATTATACATAGTTCGAACATTTCGAACGCGCGCGGCAGATGCCCTCTGAGATCGGTCGGATGGAATGCTCTCTGAGATCGGTCCAGGGCTAAAATTCGGATGGCGAGAGAGAGAGAGAGAGAGAGAGAGAGAGAGAGAAAGAGCAGGTCAGATGACGAGCAGGTCAGATGTCGGCATGGCAGTGCATACATTTCCGACTGAACATAGCTCGTGCTAATCCTAGAAACTGAAATCAGCTACGCTCCATTGGTCGTCGCAGCGTCGGCATGCGTAGCGGTCCGTGGTAGTGGTCGATTCGATCACGTGGTTTGGTGTACCTGTGATAGTAATTGGTAAAGTTACGATGTATTCGGCATAGATGTGGTTCGCGATCGACTCGCTGGCTCTGCGCTGCTTCGAGGGAGCGAAGGAGAAACCGCGGGTGAAGCGGGAAAGGGAGAAAAAGGTGTGGACTTCATCTCGTTTTCGACGAGAGAGAGAGAATGAGACATGATCGATCTGCCACTTCAGACCATCTCGGTGTGCGTGTCGAGCGGCGATGTGCAGATGACCTACAACTTCCCGGCCACCGATCGCGTAGTCGTGCTGAGGGAGGGAGACTGCGCGAGGCACTTCGGTCTGATCCAAGGATTCCGCGTATACCACGTCGATGGAGACTGTGAGTGGCGAGAAAGAGAGAGAGAGAGAAAGAGAGAGAGAGAGAGAGAGAGAGAGAGAGAGGTGAGAGAAGAGAAAGAGAGATTGCAGCGCTCCGCCACGTTTCCGATAACACGCAGTTCTGGTCGCTGGCCGTCGACGGCGCTCTCACCTTGGAGCTACTGCGACCCGCCACCGCAGGGCCGACCGAGAGAGACAACCCTGCTTCGTCCGAGTCCGAGGAGGACCCGGTATGAACATGCATTTGAGTCCTCTCAAAGTACCTGTAAACAGAGATATTGATTCATATGTCGAGATGAACGTTGCGTTTTCTCTCATCGATTCCCTACAGTTTTTCGCGAAGAAGGAGAGTAGCGGCGGCCGCAGGAGGCTCGACAGGAAGCGCAAGATCGCATGTCAGGTGGGGAAGCTTTGCTCGCTCTCGATATATTGAAGTGTTTATTTCCACGGCAAGGGATAATTAATAACGATAAAAGGCAAACATGAAAAAAATATAGTTCCTCACCCTTCGTTTTGGAAGTCGCAAATTTGCGAACCGTGTATTTTTCTATAGCGGCTGCAACAAAAAGAACCAAGTAGAAGTAGTAAAACAGTGTGCGAAATTCGACTACTTATCCTATGAACTCATCGCTCGCTGCAAAAATAGGCTATTGAAAGAATCTATGTACTCACTGTATCTCACCTCTACTGCGAGAATAGAACTATGCGGACATGACACTTAGGCCTTAGGCGGGTGCACAAAAAGTATCAAATCAAAAATTCGTTCACTTTTCCTTTTCTAATAACTCCCTCACTGCAGTTCCCGTCGTGCTGTTCGTCCGTCCACCATACCAACACTGCCCGCCACTCCTACCTCCACCTCCAACCTGTCATGTACGGCTGCACCCGCTGCGAGTTCAAGACCAATAGTGAGTTCTTGAGTTTTTGTGAGAGAATAAAAACAGTCGTCCACAATAAGAATGAGCCATGATGTGAATTTGCCACATCGTGTCGTTTGACTCGAAAAGATGTATACTACCGTAATAAAAACCCAACGGTTACATTTTTACTACAGTAATTCGAAGGATAGTATTGTTGTATTGTTTTCCCGTAATGCTAGTTATGATCTAATAATTCTTTTTTCTTTTCAGGTGTGGAGGTTCTGGATGCGCATCTCGCCTTGTGTGAAGGAGAGAAGCGAGATTTCAGAGGAGATAAGGAGGTGAGGGAAACGCTGCGTTTTTGTCCATTCACACATTGTTCGCTCTTCCCTCTCTCCATTATCTCTCTCTCCCTCTCCCTCTCTCCCTCTCTCTATCCGCTCCCTCCCCCCCCCTCTCTCTCCACCCTATCTCCCCCCTCTCTTCCCTCTCTCCAATATGTATTGTTGAGGTGAAGCGCAAGATGGCGAAGGCGCGCGCCCGCTGCTTCCCGCCACGGACGTGAGAGACATTTTTTTCACAGAAACTTTTTTTCTTCACAGAAACCAAATGGATTTCTCGATTGTTGTTGTTGTACATTGTTGTGTGTCGTTTATTGTTGCTAGTTACTCACAAATAAACATCTGACCAGTGAGAATATCGAGAAGGGGGCGGGGTGTGGTGGAAGTGTCACGCGTAATCTGGTATATGATGGAGTGTCACGCGTAATCTGGTATATGATGGACGCCAACAACGGCACGGACACGTTCCACTTTGCTCACTTACTCACTCTGTCCAACCTCATGTGCAGCAACTACTGCCAGGTGGTGGGCAAGTCAAAGTGGAGCGAGCAGCCGTACTCGGTGAGTCCAGCAGAAACAGTGAGAGCCGTGTTTACTCATAACAAGTGAAAAAGTAGCCATGCCAGATCTTTCGGATTATGCGAGGTATAGCCTGCGCCAGAGCGATAGTTTTCGATCTACCTAGCTTGCAGCTCGGGATACGGTGCTCTAACAATCTAAATCTCTTGTTTTGCGCGCTATTGCCGCGAGCTGACTCCCCGTCTTCCTCTGATCAGTCGTCGTCGGCAAGATGAGCCATTGAAATACAGCAGTTCAGCATGAAGTAACTTCTCATGTAATGTAATAAAGCTTACGATTCAGCAGTGTTATTGCTGCATGCTAAAGTGTGTAATCATAAAGGGGAACTTCAGTTACGATCATCTTCAAATACAGAAACGCGTATAAGAGTACTGTTTTTACGCGACAATGCAAAAACAGCTAGCGATCTACTTTCATCTATCGAAATAGTAAACAATCTGCTCCAATCTGTATAAGAAATGATAATATAATATCGATTCGAAAAAATATTATGTTACAGAAAGATTTCGCGTATAAAAAGTGCAAGTGTTAAATAGCGTGTGTTTCATGCCACAACCTCGTCTCCCTCGTGCATCTCGGCAAGCAACCTGAAATGCTCTCCTCATCACTGCGTATCTTTCCACTCACGCGGCGGCCTGGCTCGCGAATCGAGCAGTGACATGCTGCAGCACGGAGCGACCATCGACCCTGTCCCGTTTGAACCACCACGCATCGTCCTCGACGCGTTCCTCGTATTCCGACCGGAACGAGTCGCGATACCGGATAGAAAACGAGATGATACGGACAAGAGGAGATGAGCTCACCCGCCATCCGCGTTCAATACGAGTGAAAGGGTAGTGAGAGCGTCGCCAACGAATGCGTCAGGGTATTCCATCCGCTCGTCTTCGTCCTCCTCCCGTGTACTTGTACGGTACTTGTACGCACACCGATCGTGCATCTGAAACTCCACATACTTGCGTCGGGTTGTAGTTTGTACCTTGATCACGATAGCCCAGAAACCCTGTTTCCCAATAAGTAAGTAAACGTGAATCAAGCTACAGTAACCCAGCACCGTTCTTAAAATCTCATGTTAACTATACAGCAGGATCTCCTTGGTCTCCGCGTGGTCTACTGTAAGCGTGGTCTCTTGTAAACCTACGGTAGCACAGGAACCCGAAGACCCAGCTAAGCAAGGAGTTACAGTAACCCAGCACCGTTTTGAGGTGGTCGTTCCGAGTCGACATGGGTGGATAGGAGGGCATAAATTAGAAGAAAGTCAGCGCGCGCCTTCGTTCTCGCATACTCTCCGTCCATCCTGCAAGGGTACTGTAGGGTACAGTATAGGGCAAAAGAGAGAAACAGGGAGAGAGAGAGAGCGCAAGAGAGATGTGAGAGAGAAAGTAAGAGAGATGGGAGAGGAAGAGAGAGATAGGGAGAGAGAGAGAGAGAGAGAGAGAGAGAGAGAGGAAGAGGGGGGGGAGATCGGACTTGCCACTCGCTCGCAGCACGCCACTTCTCCTCGTCACTCGTTAACGTTGATAGGTCGGGGCGATTGGCAATCAGAGATGGGGATGAGAGGAGAAAGACGCCTCGCGGACACTGGAGACAACACATTGGCTGTATTCCAATCCCACTACCTCAATCCGCACTCCTTTTGGCAGCTCGTCAGTGCTCTTCACCAGGAGCACTCTCGAAACTTCAGAGAAGAGAATCGCGAAGACGATCGGAAAGGAATATGTGAGAGATGAAACATGATATGCCACTCACCCGATAGTTGATAATGTGAGTGGCCGTGAGTGTTGCGTTGTGCACATCGACCCGCACATCGACAGACGTGGGTTCGTCTCCCAACCGAGAGGCGAGCAGAGACACCCGCATCCCACCGACCGACTGCCGCCACACAGAACGACGGGAAATGATCACGTTGTCCCTTCGATTCCATTCAACGCCATAAATGTGTGATTTTTTGTGCGAATGACAGAAATTCACGTTGTCACTCACTGTTCGTATTGTGTCACAATAGGAGGCAAGTAATCCTCGGTCGGTCTGATGACAGAGAAGTAAGAGTGCCTGTGCTGCTATAACAAGTGTGCCAAGGTGTGGATAAGGGGTGGAATCAAGCTGTGAATTGTTCGAAACGACCATACACCGTGTCCTCTGTTCTCTGTTTCTCTTGATAGTGTCTGTGAGTCGTAGCATGTCTTGTTGTGAAACCTATGAAACCTTTTTTTTATTATTATTCTTCCTGTTACGAATAAAAAAATTGCGCCAGAAGTGAAGTACCCATCGCGTGTCATTTTTAATTGTGTTCATCTTTTTTTAATTGTGTTCAGTCTCTGTACTACTTTCCAGAATCTTTGTTCTAAAGTTTTGATACCGATATACATATAACACCTTTTTTCAAATGAAGGCTAATTTATAGAAAAAAAAACAAATACGTGTGAAATCAATGAGTAGCGAGCTGCTGCAGAAAATAAATGCCGTATGAGACCAGGGGAAGAGTTAGGAATGCCTGGAAGTGATTGGTGATCTCTCTCTCCCCCTCTCTCCTCTCTCTCCCCCCTCTCCCTCTCTCTCTCCCTCTCTCTCCTTCTCTCTCCCTCTCTCTCTCACCCCACTCCCCCTCTCTCTCCCTCTCTCTCTCTCAGCTCCTCTACCTTGGAAGGAAAATTGCAGTTGACATCGAGAGCTTTCATGACTTGCATTGTTACGCGCTGACCGCGACTCCTCTTGATCATAGAGGATGCTAGGGTGGAGAGCTGGAAGAGACTCATTATTTCTCTCTCTCTCTCTCTCTCTCTCTCTCTCTCTCCCTTTCTCTCTTTCTCTCATTCTCTCTCATTCTCGCTCATTCTCTCTCATTCTCTCTCTCTCTTCCTTCTTCTCCTCGCCTTTTCATCTTCTCCTTCCCAAATCGCTCGAGCCTCAAGCAGCGCTTCGTTGATGTCCAGGACCTACAGTTGATAGTGAGAGCGAGGAAGATGAAGATGAAAAGGGAGAGAGAGAGGGGGGAGAGAGAGAGAGGGAGGGAGAGAGGGAGGGAGAGAGGGATAGAGAGAGGGATAGAGAGATGGAGGGAAAGAGAGAGAGTGCTGACCGCCGCGTATACTGCCGCGCTGGCATTGGCGGGGCCGAAGAAGAGTAGCGTGCAGCTGGCGGCAGCTGCTGATGTGATGACCAGGGAGACAATCGGCTGAGACTGAAAGGGGTGATGTCAGGGTATGGAGAACAGAAAAAATGAAGAACCACATGTACATGCACGATTCATAATCCGTATGTAAGGCTGTAAGCTGTAATAAGAATAAGAAGAATAGAGGTTGGACGCTACGCACGGAATACGCCTGCATGATGAACATGGCGAGTATCTGTCCCGCCGCCGCTGACATGAGAGAGCCCGACACGAACGAGGAGACGCGGCTGGAATGAGAGTGGGCACCATTTTTTGGGACTCGCAGTGTATTACTGTATTTTACCGTAACCTTACCATAATTTACATTTTTGTATAGTGTGTTCCCTTTTTTGACCGACATAGACAGTTTCTAGACAGCGCATGCAAATGCGCTCATTGCTGTCTGATAAAATGACGGCGACCGGTCTACAGAGATCAAAACTGCATTTATCGATCGATATCAAGCCAACTAGGTGGAAAATCAAAAATCGGGCTCTGCGGAGCCCTCGGCCTACTTGTAACCCATGTACTGTGAAAGTCTCATCTCTCTAGCTCTATCCATCGCCGAAAAAAGTGTACATAAGTGAAATGATTCTGTACATAGTGCTCAATTACAAGAAAACGAAAGTAGATACGGCATTCTAGTTTTCGCACATCTTTTTAAATATATAGGTGTGAAAATTTGAGCCCTATACCTCTTTTCGTTCATGAGCTACTTTGTGAAATCATGCAATTGTGTTATCCGAAGCTGCGGCTCACCAAACAACTAAATCAAAAATCAGGCTCTGTGGTGACCTCGGCCTACATGAGCAACATAAACTGTGAAAATTCCACATCTCTAGCTCTTTCCTCCGCCGAAAAAAGTGTACCTAACTGAAAAGCTCAAATCAGATAGAGCTTTGCAACATGTCTCCGAGAAAAGTCACAGTGTTCTGGTATTAGCGAATCTCTTCGGATATGAAGTAGTTAGTTTCTATGAAAAATCGAGACTTTAATCTCTTTTTGTTTGTGAGTTGTGAGCTACTTTGTAAAATCATACAACTGAATGAACTGAAATTGCAGCTCAACTAAATCGAAAATCAAAAATCGGGCTCTGTGGTGATGTCGGCACACATGAGATACAACTACTGTGAAAAAAATAAGATCTTTAGCTTTCTCTTCGCCGAAAAAAGTATACCTAACTGACGTTAATCAAAAAAGAGTTCGTGTAAACAACAGTTGAACAGTAGTACTGTATGTGTATGACATATTTTAAAATGAACAAGTCTCATACACTATAAAAGGAGTAATCCTGATTTGAAATGTTTACCAGATCTAATTGCGCAGCTGAAAAGCGACCACGCAATTGTGAGAAATGACCGCAATATAGAACATTTGCATAATATTCGCATCTTTCGTCTAATATTCCGGCCGTCCGAATTTGTCGGTCAGAAAAGGGAACACACTATAATGTGCTACTTGATTCGAGATGAATATTCTGATTCTGACTAATTAGTGGGAGACATACATTGTATCATTGTTTAGTAGTTTAGTTCCCCAGTTTTTTTTTCACACACACTTCGATTTGAAAAGATTCACCTACATACGATCTGTCGGTGTCTCTAGTGGCGGACACGATTTACACTGTAGAATAAACTCACGCGTTGACAGTCTTCACAACCTCGAGGAGAGCGGTGTGCTGTCGGGAGATGGTGACGAGAGAGTCGAGTGTCTGAACAACCATACGTCATCTTCATTTCAGAACTCTCCACAATCCGTCATTAGCCAATGAAGGCGAACATCTTTCGCAACACTCCTGATTGTACTTATTGTAAAATTGAAATAATATAACACGAAGCAACCATCTTCTCCTCGGCCCGTATCCTCCCTGCCAGATGCACTAGCGCCTCCTTCACAGCCCCCGCAGTCTGCACACACAGCGAGAGGGCCAGGCCGGATACGAGAGCCGAGTAGACTGCCACCAAGGCATCCGCACCGAACAGATTCCACAGCGCCAACGAGCTGCAGGTGATAAAATTGATTACATCTGGATGTTTCACTCATGAAATTCCTGTGAACAATGAGGGGCTGCAGTAGAGTACTAGATGTTTACGATTCTAGAGATGTTATGGCGGCATCGAACACAACACACGACCCCTTGTTCGTTGTTGCTGTTGTTGTTGTTGTTGTTGTTGTTGTTAATGTTGTTATTGTTGTTGTTCACTGTTTCCTACCTGCCCATGTCCTCCTGGAACAGCGTCGTTCCGTTCCTCTCCATCTCTATGTGGTCGCTGGTCCTCTTCACACTCACTGCCAATTGTACTCCCGAGAAGAGAAGAGAGAGCAACATGGTGATGAAAAAGGAACGGAGCGAGGGAGCCGACTGGAACGATCTCTCTCTCTCTCTCTCTCTCTTTCGCTCTCTCTCCCTCTCTCTCTCTCTCTCTCTCTCTCTCTCTCTCTCTCTCTCTACCTCTACCTTAGTCACTCCCGCAGCCACCAGCGCTTTGCCAATGCCGTCCTCTAGCCGGTCTCGACTCCACCTAAATTGACGTTACAGTACTCTCAGTCGAATCTACAGTACCCTGCGAGATTGAAGGCGGACATTATTCCGTGCATGGCGAGCGCAGAGCAAAGAGACAGGTCTGCCCAAGAGCGCGAGAAGACCTAATATTGATTATTGATTGGCAGAAATCACACCATCCACACCATATGTGTATTATCATTACCTAACCATCATTTGACCCCCTCCGCAGAGTAATTTCTTGAATCGGGGGATACCTTCACCTTTACCTTTTACCTAATCATGCTAACCAATAACCGATCTGTGGATTGATTTGTTGCATACCTGCGCTCTGTTGTCCATCTGTATGAGACACATGCGAAGAATGAGCACAGCTATGAGGAGAGCAGAGAGGAGAGTGCGCGGTACGGCACTGAAAGTGACTCTCTCTCTTTCTCTCTCTCTCTCTCCCTCTCTCTCTCCCTCTCCCTCCTCTCTCTCTCTCTCTCTCTCTCTCTCTCTCTCTTCCTTTACCTCTGTACCAAAAATGTAGAATAAGAAAAACCAATAAACCCGCAGAACGAACTCACCACACTCTCCTGCACCCCCTCAGCTGTCTCACATGGAATAGTGAGTGTCGCATGTCCAGTCCGGTGAGTGCGATGGCTGTCCGAAGGTGACCGAACAGGCGCGGTGGACGGGGACCGATGGGTATGGAGTGCATTCTGGAAAGAAGTCGAGTGGATGTGAAAGTACATGGCCATCTAATTCTCGCGCGGCAACATTCCAGCATTTTCGACATGCCATCTGTTCTTGCTGTGATTTGCTGCAACGAGTCGAATCTACTCGTGCTTCTATTCACGGTTGATTTTCACGGCAAGGAATACGAGTTCATGGTCAATCGAAGTTTCTCGCGGAAATCTAATTCCAGCATGCATACATCAGAACAGGTAGAGAGGGAGGAGGTAAACGTGGACAGAATGAAATGATAGATTCCACGCGCCAAATACTGCGGCGCATCACACTGCGCTGGTCGCTTTTATTACCGCGACCGCTCTCATTGCGAGGGTACATCTCTCTCTCTCTCTCTCTCTCTCTCTCTCTCTCTCTCTCTCTCTCTCTCTCTCTCTCGAACCGGCAACAACCAACTCGCATCACAGACCAACACTGATAAATGCTCTCTGATTGAGCACATCTGGACATACCAGCCTATTTCAATCTTCCCTACCTCCTCAGTTGTATAGGTGGCTCCAGGCTACCTAGCATACTATACTTGATCATTTCACAATGTTTATCAGGGTGAGAGCAAACTCGCAGCATAGATCACTGAGAGTGAGTGGTGAGAGAGCAGTGAGAGAGTGTGGTGTGAGTGGAGGGCGCGAGGCGGCGAGAGCGGATCAAACACGAGCGCTGAATCAGTATGAGTCAGAGGAGATGATCGAAAGATCACACGCGAAGTAGCGAGAGAGAAATGAGAGATTATGTGTACAGTGTAAATGTAATTAGTAATTAGTGTTTGTTCAAATATACAGATGGAACAAAATAGATATGTCCACGCGTTGTTGAATCTCGCGGAATCAGCGCCAGCGAGCGCACTTTCCACTTTTCAGCGAAGCATCCGACACTTCAGTCCGGCACCGTCTTGAAACTGTTCTCAAACTCACTTAGGATAGATTGAGCCGCCTCTTTTTAACGAATAGAATCTAGAACAGAGAAAAGTGGATATTCTTCATTTTTCTCTCTGGTCTCTTTTCCAAAAATCCACGTACCACGTACGGCACGCAGATTTACGAGGAGCTCCATGAGAGAACGAGAAAATCGAGAGAGTGAGAGAGAGAGAAGTGCTGTGTCCTTTTTGATGATTCAGTTTTTTTTATAAATCGACGATGAGGATGAGCGGCATTGAAACATACAGCATAAACACGACGAATGATGTGTGTTTCAATGCCGCATGACATTTGCATTTTTTGTGAAGCGAGTTACAGTTAATAGGTCGCATGCGTGATTTGTTTAATATCAAATGTTAGCCGTTACACGTGTCAAAACTAATTTGAATTCTGTTAAACTGGTTGGTGGTATACTTTCTTTTTCTTTTCTTTTTTTTTTGGGGGGGGGGGATTCCCTGGGCAATCAGAGTTCACCTTGTCACTTCTTCCTCTCGAGTCTATTTCGAACGCGCCCGCTCACCACTCGTTCATAAAGGCAATAGTTTTTCAAATATCATTTTGTTTTTATTTTAAGAACGACAACCACATCCACAACTACAAATTTGAAGAAAAAAACAGTTGTCTTTTTTGTCTTGAAGTCGTGTGCATTGGCGTCGTTACTGAAACGGTGAAAATTAGTTTAAAATAAAATAAAATAAAAATCCTTTTTGAACACACTAGTACTCACCCCCACAATGAGGAGCTTGGCCGAGCGTCTCAGGTCGCGGATAAAGTATATGACAATGAACGGGTCGAATATGGGGTAGACAGTGGCGGATAAGCACAGGATGCGGGGGTAGGAGAACTCGGCGCCGAACAGCGGGAAGATTATGATGACAACAAGAAGGAGATGGTTGAAGAGGATCGGGATGAATGACTGGAATTGTAATTGTAATAGCATCCTTTCTCACGAGAAAAGTGGAGTAGTATGCGAAATTATGCGCATTGTTTAAAAGTTTGTTATCAGCAGATTCGAGTTATACAACCGTCGACCTAGCCATTAAGGGGACTGGCCTAAGGCTCTCGAGTACAAGTCGCTAGCTGCTTACAAGGAGTACAATGTTTTTCACCTCAACTCTTTTCATCTAACTATGTGGACACATATCATATGTGTTCGTTCTGTGTTACGTGTTTGTTTTCTGTTTTTTTTATATAGTATACACGGTAATAAATATTATTATACCTGTAGTAGGAGCGTTTTGAATATCTGCACTTGTCGGTAGCGGTAGTGTCGTGAGAATCGCTCACTCGACAGGCGCGCCGCGATTCCCAGTGCTGCGTAGAGGACACAACACGGGGAAACGAGCTGGAATACCATTCAGACATTTTCGGTGGACAATGTTTAATACGCTGTACACAACGGCTCGTCATTTCGGCCGGGTTCCGCTCCCGCTGTCCGCAGACACCGCGTCGCAACCGCTCCGCGCATTTGAAAAATGCTGGCATGCTGCCAAGAGATGCGAGCGGTCATTCCTCACTGGGCATTAGCGCGCGACACGGTCGCTGTCTGCGGACACGCTGCGACAGAGAGCGGCGACCAAAATGACGAGCACACATATAAACAGCCACACATATTATAGAACATGAAGAACATACCAATTGTGCGATGACTGCGATGAAACCCCAAAGTGCGCGATGATTATAGACGAGCTCACCTTCGCTGTTCACCTTAATTTATGTGGTTCATTCAATGGTTTTTGCTCTAATCAAGCTTTCTTCTATTCTACTTCTATTCATACGCTCTGGCTCTCACGAGACTCTCACCGTCCTATATTGAAATCCGATCAGCCCCTCCCCAACCACGGGAAGACCGTATGTGTTGAGAATGTATGGGTAAATCTGAAATTTTCGTGATTATTCCTTTCCTACGTGGTTTTCTAACCGCTTCGATTTCATCCGTTTTCGGAATGCCCATGTCGAATGTGTAGAGAAAGAAAGTCACGAAATACACCGACACAAATGCGTAGATGGCAGCAAAGCGCGGCATACTTGCGATCTTCTGAGGTCTGTGTGAAATGTATGAGATATGGTTATGGACACTGCTTTAGAATAATCAAACCTGCAGATGACAACATATCTGTAGAGAAACTGAAACGTTAACGAGAGATGGCATAACACGTAGGATGCGACAAATGCGAGGAGAATAGGCCTGCGACTCCAAACATCGAGGTGTCGGGAGACGGATATGAGCAGATAGGAAGTGCGTCCGGAAAAGCACATCTAAACGTTTTGTCAGTCAACCGTGTGATATGATATGAACTGCATGTATACATACTGTGGCATACTATTACTGTATGTAACACACTATGTGATAAATTGACTCCCCGGAATGCAGAGTGCATTTGTGCCGGCGAACAGTATATTCAAGATCGCATATGAAGCGAGTATGTATTTGTAGGGTCGAGACGAGTGGGATTTGATGAGTACGACTAGTAGTAGTATATTGAAGAGAGTGGAAAAGACGGATGACGTGTAGACGGCTCGCGCATGATACACGAAAGTCAGAGGGATCATTGGATATCTTATGTCGAGAAATTCCTGATCTTGTCCGACGATGATGAATACTGTGAAAGAAAGTGCTAGATAAAGAGCTAAATAGCCCGCTTGTTCCCTAGGGGCCTAATTTAAAACACAGAACTATTTTCTGACATTTGCGTCACACGGCTCGCTACTATGTAGGTTCAGTAAAATACATAGGAAATAGGTCCAATCTACTCAACCATTCGCAAACTGTCAAACCAAACAAAGAACAAAATAGAACTATTCAATCGTCAAAATCACACCGAGGGTTTAGAATAAACACAAATAACACAATTATTTTGCACCCGAGCAGCTTGATACACCTGAACGGCCTCGCGTATTCTCTAGGGACCTAGGTAATTTTAAAGGTAGTGTACCCTCTGAATCTGGGTGTATGCGTAGATATAACATGTCATTGTTTACGATTCAATGAGTATATTATGATAATGCAAATATACATTCTGAAACAAATTAGTTTTAAAAAATCATTTGAAAATTGGAGTGAGAAATCGTAGAATCTAATAACTTTTAATCAGCTCGGGTGTGTGTGCACAACTTGCACGAAGTTACACAATTTGACCACACTATCGGCTGTTTCATTAAAGACAATTTATTTCCATGTGTTTATATTGTTTCTTATGTCATTCTTATTTTGGATAACAATTTTAATATGTGTTTCTTTTACGAATTTGGCGGGAACAGCTGATAGAAAAATGATCTGCTAAACGCAGTAAGTTCTGTTCAAATCATAACTCATATCGTTGCGTAAATATGCGTATCATGTTGGATTTAAATACATTTTTGATAAATTTTAATTTCATTATTTTTCATCACAGACAACCACAAACGGCATGAAAATATTTCTAAAAGGCATTGATAATACAATCGTGATATTTTTAATATGGTATTCAGAGGGTACTCGACTCGACAGGCGCGAGTCGACTCGACAGGCGTCACTCGACAGGCGCGCCGCTATTCCCAGTGCTGCGTAGAGGACACAACACGGGGAAACGAGCTGGAATACCATTCAGACATTTTCGGTGGACAATGTTTAGTACGCTGTACACTTACATTAGTTCATTTCGACCAGGCCGTCCGCAGACAAAAACCGCGTCGCAACCGCTCCGCGCATTTTGAACAATGTGCTGGCGCGCTGCCAAGGGATGCGAGCGGTCATTCCGCACTGAGCATCAGCGCGCGACGCGGTCGCTGTCTGCGGACACGCTGAGAGGGGCGACAGAAATAACGAGCCATGCACGAACGTGCAAACTGTACCATATATCGGAAACTGTCCCTTATTTTTGCAAAAGACCTGGACTCTACTTTCGTGTCCACGAACATGAATAATGAACATTAATAACTCACGAGTTGTGCGATGACTGCTATGAAACCCCAAAGTGCGCGATGATTATAGACCAGCTCACCGTCGCTGTTCACCTTAACACCTTAACTCATGTGGTTCATCCAATGTTGGTTTTTGCTTCAATGAAGCTAGCATCTCTTCAATGCAGCTCGCTCTCACCGTTCTATACTGAAATCCGATCAGCCCCTCTCGAACGACGGGAAGGCCGTATGTGTTGAGAATGTATGGGTATATCTGAAATCTACGTGGAATCACTTATTTTCTGCATGTCCTCCTCACCGCTTCGACTTCATTCGATTTCGGAATGCCCATGTCGAATGTGTAGAGAAAGAACGTCACAAAGTACACTGATACGAATGTGTAGAGCGCAGCAAAGCGCGGCATGCTTGAGATCTTCTGAGGTCTGTGTAAAAATGTATGAGCCTCTACGCTGTTTAAGCACAATCAAACCTGCAGATGACAACATATCTATAGAGAAACTGAAAAGTTAACGAGAGATGACATAACACGTAGGATGCTACAAATGCAAGGAGAATCGGCCTGCGACTCCAGACGTCGAGGTGTGGGGAGACAGAAATAAGTAGATAGGAGTTGCGTCCCGAAAAGCACATCTAAACGACACACTGTGAGTAACGTGTAGTATACTATGTGATCAATTGACTCACCGGAATGCAGAGTATCGGCGAACAGTATATTTAAGATCGCATATGAAGCGAGTATGTATTTGTAGGGTCGAGACGAGTGGGATTTGAGAAGTACGACTAGTAGTAGTATATTGAAGAGAGTGGAGAAAACGGATGACGTGTAGACGGCTCGCGCATGGTACACGAAGGTGAGAGGGATCATTGGATATTTTATGACGAAAAATGTCTGATCTTGTTCGAGAATATGGTGAATAATGTGAAAGAATTTGCTAGATGAAAAGCTAAATAGCCCGTTTGTTCTCTAGGGGCCTAATTTAAAACACAGAACTTTCTTCTGACATTTGCGTCACACGGATCGCTACTATGTAGGTTCGGTAAAATACATAGGAGACTGGCCCAATCCTAATCAACAATTGACAAACTGCCGAACCAAATAAAATTAGAACAAAGTAGAACTATTCAATCTTTGTAATCACACCGAGAGTTTATAACATTTATAACACAAACAACAAACACAACTATTTTGCACACGAACAGCTTGATACACCGCTTATTCTCCAGGGACCTGAGTAATTTTGGACCAAATTACTTTTACTTCCTACTGACATTTGCGTTCATCATGCTTCAGTGTTTCAGTCCTTTAGTGTTTGGTGTTTGAGTGAAAGACTAGGGAAGGTTGAGGTTGCTTATGATTAATCGATTGTACATGTTCAGTCGCGGACTCGCACTATGGTGGGGATGCTGAGCGGCGGGCGAGTGAAGATACCAGAGCGATAACTTTCGATCTACCTCGCTTGAAGTTCGAAATACGGTGCCATAACCGTCTGCCTCTCTTGTTTTGCGCGCTATTGCCGAGAGCTGACTCTCCGTCTTCCTCTGATCTACCCTACCGCGCGCAACTTATTGCGAGCATAGAACTATAGGAAGGGCTGGATGAAGGGAGCAGAGAGACAGGAAATGAGTAGAAAGTACGGATTGACTTGGAGAAAAGGAGAGAGAGGGAGAGAGGGGGGAAGGAGAGAGAGAGATAAACCTTTCATTCAGGCTCTGTCGATTGCATCCATGGAGGCCGTGAGTGGAGGAGACGAGGAGCAGTGGAGACAAACGAGAAGATAGAGGAGTAGATGATAGATCAGACTTTGTCATGTGTGTTTGAAGTTTATTATGCCATGTTGAAGTGTCCTTTGCGTTGCTACTTGATACATTTCAGTCTATCCCATGTTTCTCTGATCACACAACTACAGTTATGAAGTTGTTATTCGTTTTTGTTACCTACCAAGAGTGGAAGTATTCAATAAATGTGTTTTTGTCAAATCAATTGATAATAATTTTTTATGCCATTTCACGCACGACACTCTAAATGTAACAGGAAAAGTGGCGGGAAACAAAAGACAAAAGTGACGTCATGGATTTTCGCTGCGGTGCCGTGTCAAAGTTTCTTTTTGTCGCGTATTTTCTGCGTTTTTTATTATTTTTTTACACGATCAATGCTTTTATAAAACGCTCGGTGGCAACTTGTAAATACGAATATGACGCTCATAGTGACGTCATTACCAGCTATTGCGAAATGAGAGCATAATAGGCTCGAGGCTTGTGTGCAATCGATTTCTTTTCGGCCGCGCGTTCGTTTATTGATTCTATCCTATCATTTGATTCAGAATGGCGGATCCGCCACGTCTTCTGACCGTCCGTCTACCGATTCCCGACGACCGAAGCGACTTCAACAAGCAGCTAGTAGGGGTGAGTGATGCGGATATCGATCGATCGATGTAATGTTTCTAGCTCGTGCTCCTGCATGGCTGCGGTGTCTCGCAGAACAGCGACCAAGCCACCATCGACGTCTCTCGGACCGCCGACTGGAGAGCTGTCTACCTGCACATTGCACAGGTAAGTGGAGGAGGAGACAGGTACGACTGGCGAGTGTACGTTTCAGCTGGTGCAGTCTGCTGGCAACGGGGCGAGTATAGGGTTCGAGTCGGGTCAGGGAGAAGAGGAGAAGGAGAAGACAGCGGATGAAGAACGGGTGTGTGAAGTGAACAGGCTAGGATAGCAGGTGTGTGATTCAGGTGAATCTGCAGAAGAGCGCAGGCAGAAGGCGGGATAGCGCGCGGGCGACGGCTGACAGTGACGTCACTGCCGAGGTAGCATGAGTTAATGTATTGATTTGTTCCTCTGCATGTCGTATGGTCTTAGGCGAGTCAGAAGAAGAGCAAGAAGAGAACGCGCGTAGATTCGAATGGCGAGGACATCGTGAAAAAGGCGAAGCACCTTGGAAAGGAGGTGGGGTCTACTTTTTCTGGTTCACACTTGTCATATAGAGAGAGGGATTGACTCGCGAGAAGACCGGGGAGATCAAGAGAGTCGTCGACCAGAATGTACAGGGGAAGAAGAGGCGAGCGCGGGCGGAGGAGAGACAGGACACCAAGGTGAGTGCGTTCAATTGCATTGTTGTGGCACTATTATTGTATAGGAACCAATGTGTGATTGTGAGAGGCCGGTGGAAAAGGATTCGACAGAAGCAGAGGAGGAGAGACAGCGACTGCGGGAGGCCGTTGTTCAACTCGCCCTCTCACTCCCGCAACAGACAGAGTGCAAGGTGGGTGGACATCTCTCTCTCCCTCTCTTTCTCTTTCTCTCTCTCTCTCTTCTCTCTCTCCCTCTCTCTTTCTCTCTCATTCTTTTTTTCCTTCAGCTGTCTGGTTGTCTGTCTCCCTCTGTCTCTGGCTCTCTGAAGGCCCTTAGGAGGCATGTGGCTATACACCACTACGAGGGACGCTCGCTTTTCCGATGCATCCACTGTCACTTCAAGGCTAACGGTCCGTTTCTAGAAACGTTTTAAACATAAGTATTTTTAACTTTGTTTGTTGAAATGATTTCCTATACAACATTTTCACTCCAGTTCGCAAGTCGGTTCGTCAGCATGTGCAGCAGTGTCACTCGGATGCTGATCAGCCGAAGAATGCTGTCAATGACCGCAGGAGCGACAAGGTGAGGAGAAAGAGAGAGAGAGAGAGAGAGAGAGAGAGAGAGAGAGAGAGAGAGAGAGAGAGAGAGTTTGCAGACCTGGATCTCCATCTGGCAGCTTGTTCTCTCGTGTTTCGGAGTGAAGGAGGAGGAGGAGGAAGACGTAGTGGACTTGATGTGGCGCCAACTGCGGGAGAGAGAGAATGCACAGCCAATCGAACAGTGAGAAGAAAACATATAGTATCATGGCATTTCATTGTTCAGGTCTCCGATGAAATCGGACTATTCGAGTGACTGCGAATGGAGGGAGGAGAGGGCTATGGAAGAGAGGCAGAGTGGAGACGACAATGAGTGAGTCACTGCACGATCGATTGATTGCATGTTTTGTGTTTGAGGTGTTCGTTGGAGACAAAAGAAACGAGGGAAGAGGAGGAGGGGGTGACTCATTACTTTGACTCATTAATTTCTCTGAAATGATTATTGCCCATCTAGTTGCTCGGCTACCGACCTCTCGAGCGAGGATGATACGAGTGATGAGGGAGTGGAGACGCGCCGGCTGCGTCGAAACAGGAAGAAGAAGATGGGGGAAGAGGAGGAAGAAGAGACGGACGATGAGTTAGTATGTTACGATCGTCCGATTTCATACATTGATTTTCAGGTCATCGGACGATTCTGACATCGATTCCGATGAAACATACGAGGGGAGCGATTCCGATACGGTAGTGATTACTGATGACATTTTTCCATCTGTCGTTTCAGAGTCGTGGTGTAAGTGCACCACTGGTGGAATTCGTTCACTCCGCGGGTGTCTTTGTGTCCCGACTACTCTAGTCTCTCTGTGTGTCTCCCTTTCTGCCAACCAATCGATATCGAATCGATAATCACTCTCTATCCAATGCCACTTCCAGCAACCAATCGATTGCAGTCGACTGCCACTAGCTCACACCGACTCACACGACCCTCTCAAGCGTACTCCCTGTACGCACCGATCACCGAACACCTCACAAGAGCGTTGCCCCCGACCCGCAATGCGCGTCGCCCGCAACTGCTCTCCTCACTCAACTCTAGACACTACTCCCGATTCGCTCTGCGAATCGCCTGTAGCTGTCCCACACACACGCGCGCAAACTTACCCGGTGACACCGTCACCACACGCACGTAGCACGCCCAGTCCAATTGAGCGGCCTCGCCCGATCACAGTCACTTGGACGACTGGCTGGGCACGCAGTGGGCGGGGCGGATCCGTTTACCCCTCAGCCCTCCACGGACAGTTCCTAGATTCACGCGGCGCCACGCAAATCTCACAGCCTAACTAAACCTTGTGTACACCGAAGATGACCGCGACGATTCAATAAGAGGAAAATGATAAGAAGAACTGACGACCGTGCACTGACGACAATTCTACCAAGTCACTTCCTCGAACTCCACCAAGCCAAATTCCCACAATGTGAATCAACCCTCAACCAGAGAGAGAAGAGAGACAAAGAGAAAGAGGAAAGATGAGACCAATGCAATCAAACGCGAACACGGTAATAACAATAAGGTTTATTAGACAAACACAAACAACACCAAAACAACCAAAACTCGAGCTCTCCACCACGAACTAGAGAAATCACGTGAGCCACCGGAAGTGACCCGCCCGCGCGATACTCAGTCACGTTGTGCCGCACCATACTACCACTACACAACACTATACACTAGCGCCTCACCTCGCGCTCTCTCGCTTGGAGCCACTCACGACGCTACAGTGGTTCGATGCGAGAGGAGGAAGGGAAGAAGGAAGACGAGGAGAGGAAGAGAGAGAATGTGGAGAGGAATATGAAGGGTGGCAAGGTTTGTGTTTGTGTTTGTTTCTCTTCGCAGTTATGGTGACATAGTGAGTGACATTACAGGATCTGGCCACTCGCGTCAAGGAGCTCGGACGACGACTGATGCACGGACAGTACAAGTGTCTGGTGTGTCATACACCTATCTCCACATCTATCGTCTATTTCAGTTCCATGAGTGCGAGAAGATGGTCCGAATCAATAAGACACAACACCTGCGCGAGCACGCTTTGGTGCACTACAACGGACCCTCGCTCTTCAAGTGCAAACTGTGTGCATACAGAACGAACGGTATGCTACTACGAACTTGAAATGTGTCTACTATCTCTTTGAGCTCTGCCTGGTATGTGGCAACACGCACGAATTGCTCATGGAATCACCTCGCAGACGAATGGAGAAAGGCCGTATGTGGATCTGCGCACACACAAGGTTATTATATGCTAATTGACAATGTCAGATGGTAATGCACTCTTCATAGACTCATGTAAGCGCATGGACAATGTTTGCTTATATAGACATTGTAGTCTGCCAAGATTTGCAATACCCTCATTCTCCGCTGTTTCGGTGCGCACGGAGAGGACTGTGAGAAGCTGAGGACTGTCAAGTGCCGTGTGAGAACATTATTCAAGTTTTTTTTATTGTTTCTGTTATGTGTTTATATATATTTCGTTAGAACTCACTCAGCTCAACATTTCTCATCAAAAACATTACCCTAATGTCTCTCGGAAAAGCGTGAAACTCATTTGCGAGCCCATTATAGTGATAACTCTGTCCTTCTGCAGTTCCGTCCTCTTATCATACATTTCAACTCGACATTCAGATATGTTCCTCTCGCGTGCGCAGTGCCCACAACCATGCGGACATCCACCTCTCTCCTCCCGGCATCTACCGCTGCTCCTCCTGCGATCGAGAATTCAACCGTGAGTATCCGATTCATTCTTTTTCGTTTTCACTAATTTTGTTTCAGATCATATCGATATAAAGCGTCATCTTGCCCAGTGCACCGTCGGCGCTCGTATCGTCAGTCAGAGGAACACACCTGAGGTGGGGTACATATTATTTCAATGAGTATATCAGTAGGTCGCCACTCGACTCGCTGCTCTCCGCGAGAAGTGCTTCCCCAAATGGAACTGGCATCACCGCCTGCCGAAGAAGAATGGAGTGAGAGGAAGGAAGACGGGCAAGCAGGGAGGAGAGAAGAGCGGCGGACACGGGAGGGTGAGGATACATTGAGAGATGTTCAGGCTTGATTGTATTCAGAAGTCGACGCATCTGACCCGCGCGGCTGCCTCGGGAGATTCCCGCAAGGAGACTGCGATGGCGAGAGGAGGAGACGGAGAGGTGAGTCACATTGGATCGGAGGGAATGGAGATTAGTGGATGTTTGCAGGACATGCAGACTGCATCGGAAGGATCACAGCAGAAGGCGGGAGGAGGAGACGAGAAGAATGGACGACATGGCAAGGTGAGGTCTTCATTCCCGACAAATGATCAATGCCTTTGCGGCGACTCTGCCACATAGTGTCTCTCTTCGAAAGAGAGAGAGAGAGAGAGAGGGGGGGGGGGAGAGAAACCCTTTTTCAGGCTCTGTGCTTTCCTCGACAGAGATCCGCGGAGCAGTGAGTGGAGAAGGAGCAGCGATGGGGAGCAGTGGTGGAGCAGTGTGTCCGTGTCCACAATCGTGTAGACGTTCTGTGAAGATGTTGTTTGTTGTTTTTGTTACTATCTGTTGTTGAAGTGTTCATTGCATTGTCACTTACCTGTTGATCACTCTATGATATTCACCTTTTTCGATGATCACACATCCATATCAAGACGTTATTTGTTTCTGTTACTCTTCAAGCGTGGAAGAGATCAATAAAAGTGATTCCATCGAGTAAATTGATACTTATTTTGCCATTACACGACACTGAGAACGTGACCGGGAAAAGTGGCGCGAAACACGATGATGATGAGGCAAAAGTGACGTGACTATTGTTTGCTGCAGTGCCGTGTCAAATTGTCGTGTGTTTACTGATCATAGCAGAGTGAAACTCAGCACTTGATCGAGCATCTTCAACGTGACGCATTGCTGGCAGTGGGGCGGCAGCCAGTCCACAACACCCCACGTGGATAGAGAGAGGTGGTGAGAGACAGACAGACAGAGCCGCGCCCGAAGACTCGAGTCAATCTCTAACCCCCTCTCTCTTCCATCATATCTCGGCAACAAACACAGTGTCCTGTAGGGCCGAGGTCGTCTCAATCGACAAAATCGTCATGGATGGGTTGACAGACTGCCTCGCAACTAGCACACATAACCCCGTATGTGGCGTCTCGGTCAGGGTTGGTGATCATCATCTATGAATTATCACACTCTCTCTGTAAGAATCGAACACTTTTCGGGCATGTGGTTACTATCTCAGCGCACATTAGGGTTATCGAAGGTCCTATACAAAAACTACCTCAAATCGGTCAGTTTTTGTCAAAACACTTTAAATAAGGACTCGTTCGATTCCTTATCTGCCTTTAAGAACTTTTTCATATACTAAACTTTTCGAAAAAATCTGATTTGAAAAAGTTATGACCAAAAAATGAAAAATTTGCATATTTTCAATTTTCATGAGTACGTTTTAATCCGAAAAAAACAAAAATGAATTACACTATCAGAAAGAGCGTTTTATGTTTAGTTGCATCACTTTGACACAAAAATCGATTGTACCGTCTTTCGCCATCCAGACGATTGAAAGTGATCCAGGCAGCAGAAATGGGGCTGTGTGAACGTTTTCATGTTATATAGTATACGGTTTTGTGATCACTAGCAACAATCAAATATGAATACGGACAGCTAATAAAGTAAATATATATTTGCAGTGATTGAATAAAACAACAGGAATCAACAAATAAGAACGCACTTCAACAATGAACCCTCTACTATGACTGGTAACAAAAAAACAAAAACAACATAACTCTTAATATAGTGTCTACACACATAATAAAGTCTCACCACTCTTCTCCTCCTTCATCTTCTCCTTTTTTCTCCACTGTTCCTCCTTTCCTCGTTCCTCCACTCACTGCTCCGCGCGCTTTCGGCGAGGGAAGCACTGGGCTTGCATTGTAGCAATCGACGACAGAGCCTGATGATGAGGTCTCCCTCTCCCTTTCCCTCCCTCTCTCTCTCTCTCCCTCTCTCCCTCTCTCTCTCTCTCTCCCTCTCTCCCCCCCCCCCTCCCCCCCCTCTCTCTCTATTTCTCTCTCTCCGCTCACCTCCTCGGTCCTTTCCACATTGATGAACGTGTTCTTTCCGTTCTTCTCGCAACTGCGCGCGTGGAGGAACATGGAGTGTTGGTCTGAAAGATTCATCTCTCAGTTACTCTTCCTAACCCCTCCCTTTCTCTCTCTCTCTCTCTCTCTCTCTCTTTCTCTCTCTCCTTCACTTCATCTCTCTGTCTCTCTCTCTGTCTCTCTCGACCTCTTACCGTTGCTCTTGTGCTCGCATGTCTCGCAGCACTGGTAGATCAATGGAGGAAGATGGGTGAGGCAGTGCTTTCGAATTGGAACGGGAGTGTTCCTCACCTCTTCTCCACACTCCTGATGAAATTCGAATCAAGAAACAAACATCGAATGCAAACCTCGTGCTGGCATGTGATGTGCGACGGCTTGGTAGTTCCGTGGGGATGATTGAACGGCCTGATCTGAACAACAAAACATTGGGATGCCACTTGAAAACAACACAGTTACCCGATATTACCTTCCGCTGGTGACTCTGCACACTTGTGGTCGCAACGACAGCAGCTCTCTTCTGATGTTCCAAATACTTGTAACCCAACTTCCAGTCGGGAAAACACCTCAGGCGCAAGGCAACGAGACGGGCCGAGATCTATAATTCAGACGTGTTCGCTTTTCCCTGGTGAACTTGGTAGACGTACCTCCGGCGTGTTCCTCCGGTAAACGATGTGCGCATCGTTGGTGTGGCACTGCGCAATGTATCTCTTCACCTGGTCGTGATCTCAAACAAAACACTGGACAGCTGAGGTTGGACACCCACGGTTGAACGCTCCGTCGCATGCGGAACAGCCGTAGATGCCGGGAGGATCGAGGTGACAACGAACGTGCGATTCCTTGTCATTGACCCTCGTCGAACACACCTAATAAACAAAAAGGGAACTGGCACTCTGCTTTGAAATCTCGCACTCACCTCACATTTGTCCCTCTTTTCCTTCCTTCTCGTTATTCCGCCATGCGCAGCGAAGCAACGAAGTGTGATCGCATCCAGTTCACGAGCAGACTGTAACGATTTATTAAACCAAAAATCGCGTTATGGTATGTATCCCAGTCATCCAAATAGAAGTCACATATGTATAAACGATAATGCAAAAAAAAACCTTCTCTGTTCGTATGTCTTCGAATGCCGTAGAAACGATTTCCGTGGTGTTATGAACGCATCGCAGGTGTTTCATGGCACTCGAGTACCCTAAATCACCAAATATTTATTGTCTTCACGATTGGATAGGCTTACTGAGAGTGGCAAACGTGCACCAGCGGCATTTGTAGAACGGCGGTCCATTATAGTGCGCGACGGAATGTCTACTAATGTATTTCTTCGTGATGACGAGTTTCTTACCGCACCCGGGAATCTAATCGATATAAAATTGGAGATAAAAAAGAGACGGTATCGTACCTGACAGGTATACATGCCGCCATCAAGTTTTCTGGCGAGTCGCAAAAGCATGTTCCTGTCAGTCTTAAAAAATCGAAAGACGAGAATAGATAATCGAAATCGAATCAATAACAATCTCACCTCCTCTTCCTCGTCACTAACAAGATCAACGACCTCGTAGTTCTTGAAAGTGACCAATAGGAAAGAACAAGAAAACTATTCTAGCATACCACATGTCTCTCCTTCTCCTCCTCCTCCTCTTCTTCATGCTGGTCAGACTCGTACTCACTCGCAGACCCATCATCTTCCTCTTCCATCGGATCCACCCCCTCCGCCTCCTCCTTCTCGTCTGCCCGCAGAAGAAAAGTGACGAGTTTCTCGTCTCTGGCTGTCTCATGCTCTTTCTGGAAATGAAAACAATTGATATTGGTAACAGTGGATCTCACCACTGCATGAATGTGCTGTACACATTTCGTGTCTGCATCATCCGCTGCATCTCTCGCTCGAGTGCTCTTATTAAGGACAAAACACACCTGTTCCTCACTCGCTGTCTTCTGCGATTACCTACCAAATCGTAACCCTCTACATGTCTGACACAGGGGGCGGGGCCTGTTAGAGTACAGAGTGTCGGGGGTATAGGGTGGTGGGAGAGAGTGAGTGACTATACCCCCTGTCGTAAACTCACTCTCCCCTACCGGCTGAACACAATCTGGCACCAAATAGGTGTATTTCAAAAATTTAAATTGATCATATCTTCGTCCAATCAAAAGATAACCCCATACAATTACATATGTACAGTCTTCTGATCATGAGATCTACAACATGGGACCATTTTCGATCAGTGATCTCCCAAAATGAACATCTCTAAACTTTATTTCAACAAGTATCTAACAAAGGTGAATTCAGCCAATATAAATGCAGTAAAATAATACAGCAGTAATATAATACAAGTCTACTTGGTAGTAGATTTCTGGAAACGAGTCATATAATCGAGGAAGATGAGAAGACGAACGCGAGAGCAAGACTGGGAATTAAGAGCGACGAAGCGATGCGGTTGGCACGAGTGTTCGAGTGCGGCGGGATGTGTCGGTGTAGCCAGGCGGAGGACTGCTTGTACACGTTGAGAACCTCTTCGCGGAGGAACATCATCAAGTCGTCGATGGAGAGCTTTAGACTCACTGAGTGCCTGTCGTAGACGACGGTTGTACCCCTCTGCCATGTGCTTACCTTGAAGCAATCATTACATCGATAGCGCGCTCCATTCTGGTTTCCTCGATAGTACCGGAATAGGATGTGTCGCAGTGAGTCCTTTCATGCAGCTTCACCAATCATCACTCACATGATGACATGATCTCGATAATTGAATTCGCTTATCGTAGCAATACCGTCAGGGTATGTAGTGAGCCTCATTGTTGATACGGTGCTGTAGCCTACGGTAACAGAGGACAGTGACAGATTACGGTATCCACATTGATAATACACGTAACTTCGTGAGAATCATGTTCACGATTGTAATGTTGTACATGAATCACCGAAGCGAAGAGAACCACTTCACAATTCTACACACCATACATTAAAAAGTATACAAAATCATTAAACAGTAGTTCGATAATAGTAAAAAAACATGTCATTTTCAAGATGACTTGTCAGAAATGATGTTGTAGATCTCATGACTAGAAGAATGTACATATGTGATTGTATGAGGTTATCTTTTGATTGGACGGAGATATGATCAATTGGAATTTTTTGAAATCCACCTATTTGGTGCCAGATTGAGTTCAGCCGGTACATCTGGCCAAGAAAGGGGGTAGTGGAGAGTGCGAGTCGACTCGACTCGCAATGCCGCCACTGGCATACCCCCTCTCTTTGACAGCAGATTCGTAACGCCGCCACGGTCTGTGTTACGATTTGGCATACGACCGTCTTCTGCTTCTCCTCTCCTCCCTGACCGGACTCGAACCCGATACTCGCCCCGTTGCCAGCAGACTGCACCAGCTGAAACGTACACTCCCCAGTCGTACCTGTCTCCTCGTCCACTTACCTGTGCAATGTCCACGTAGACAGCTCTCCAATCGGCGGTCCGAGAGACGTCGATGGTGGCTTCGTCGCTGTTCTGCGAGACACCGCAGCCATGCAGAAGCACGAGCTAGAAACATGCCATCGATCGATCGATATCCGCATCACTCACCCCTTCTAGTTGCTTGTTGAAGTCGCTTCGGTCGTCGGGAATTGGTAGACGGACGGTCAGATGACGTGGCGGATCCGCCATTCTAAATGGAACAATATAATCGGATCAATAAGCGAACGCGCGGCAGAAACGAAATCGATTTCCTCGAGCTTTCTCCTTTATTTCACAATCGTTTCGGGACCAGAGTGATGTCACTATTTGCCGCGCGTTTTTTTGAACGTTGTATATGCGTACAAAATGTAAGTATGTACGTAAGTATATGTAAGTAGGTGATTGATTATCATGTTATTATTGAAATCGATGTTATTATTCGGCACTGATGAAGTGCAACATCAGATGAAGTAGATACTCAGATTGGAGGGAGCAGAATTGCAATTTTATAGTGTGAATAGTGTGCAATCTGGTTTCGAGATTTCGTGTCCTATGTTGCGTATCGATTGCTTATCGATTGGCTGTGTATATGGATTGCGTGACGTGCGCAAAGACTGTGATAGCGAGGTACAGTGGGGATTTTGGAAGCAACTCGGTACGTATCCCTCATGTTCACGATACGCGAAATATCGACGGTCAATGCAATCGAAAAGGCGAGCATGCAAAGAGAATCGATGCTTTCCGACTATGAATGTTGTCATTGCACAGTGGAATGCGCGAGGAGGCGGGCGAGTGGGAGGCGGTCCGCCAGCCACTACGGCTGGGCGACCTCGTCGCTCTCAGGTCGAGTGCAATGGCCAAGGAAGTGTACCTGGCAAGAAAGCAGAGGCAGCAGGATGAAGGTAAGGGAGAGAGAGAGAGAGAGAGAGAGAGAGAGAGAGAGAGAAGGAGGGGGAGAGAGAGAGGGAGGGAGGGAGGGAGGGAGGGAGGGAGGGAGGGAGGGAGAGAGAGAGAGAGAGAGATAGAGAGAGAGAGAGAGAGAGAGAGAGAAGGAGGGAGAGAGAGAGAGAGAGAAGGAGGGAGAAGGAGGGAGAGAGAGAGAAATATGCGGTTGCAGACGCTCTGCTGCTCACTCCTCGTAGTCTGAAGCGAGATGTTACTGAGGAGGTGGCATTTCACAAGACCGAATCGTATCGGCACTGTTTATCGGCACAATAAAGCCTTTGTTTCAAGCGAATGCTAATGTACTGGAATCGAGTGGGAAAAATCGGGTAGTGCGGCTGATAGAAGCTGTTCCAGCGGGAGACTGGCGACCACGCTGGGATCCTGTAACTATTCAAGTACGCTTCATTCGCGGTGTCGCCAATCTCACGAAGCTACCAAATCAAATCAAAATCAAAAGTTCTATTCAGGATCTCTATGTATACACAATCCAATAGTTTGGTTCGCTATGGAGCATCCGTGAGCATGATCCGCTTCCATCAGTCGCAGTCGTCACTTCTTGCTAGTCTCGTCCAGGTCGGACCCGCTCAGTCGCCGCTCAGTCAAGTGATGATAGATAAGTGGAGGTAGCGGGCCTTCTTTAAGACCTTGTCGACGGTGTTCACACCTCCTCGGCTGCGCCCTGGGATCTGCTCGCGGCGTGAAAGAAGTGTAAAGAGATGACTTACATGAGGGTAATGGATGGAAGAAAATGCTTTCTCTACAATAATTAATCATTGTTGAGCACTGTTTTCACTACACATAATCTCTCTCTCTCTCTCTCTCTCTCTCTCTCGCTACTTCCGACCAGTGTGATCTTTCGATCAACTCCTATGACTCACACTGATTCAGTTCGCGTGTTTGATCCGCTCTCGCCTCCTCTCGCCCTCCATTCAGACAACACTCTCTCATTACCCTCTCACCACTCACTGTCAGTGATCTGTGCTGCGAGTTTGCTCTCACTCTGAAATATACTGTGAAATAACTCAAGTATAGTATGCTAGGTAGCCGGAGCTATCTATACAGCTGAGGAGAGGTTAGTCAAGATTGAAATAAGTTGGCATGATCAGATGTGTTCAATCAGACGAGCACCTATCAGTGTTGTTCTGTGATGCGAGTTGAGTGATGCCGGTTCGAGAAAGGGGGCTGTCCTCTCTCACAATGAGAGCGGTCGGTAATAAAAGCGACCAGCACATTTCGGTGCACTGCAGTATACGTGATATGTAACCTATCATTTCATTCTGTCTACATTTACCCCCTCTTCCAAAGGCTTTATGCTACATTATTCTGTTGTCGTTTGTGCGAGAATTTGAAGGACATGAACTCATAATTCTTTCTTGCCGTGGAATTAGACACATCCATGAAAAAAACTATCACACTTGGTTACTTTGCAGCAAAATTACAGAATTAGCAGAAGGAATGACTAAAATGCTGGAATCTTGCCTCGCGAGAATCGATGATCATGAACTTTTACAACCACTCGATTTCTTTCCAGCGGAATGCACTGTATGCCGATGGATGATGGGTGTTCGCATCGCCTTGTCATACTCGGTCATCTACGAACAGCCAACCGACTGATTGGACTGGATATGCGACACTCACTCTTCCATATCAGACAGTTGAGGGGACTCAGGAGAGTATGGTGAGTTCTTTGTTTTACAGGTTTATGCGTTTATATTGATTATTTTCTATTGCTTGGTCTGGAGGTATTTATTTATTTATTATTAGAGGCAGAGAGAGAGAGAGAGAGAGAGAGCTGTGTTTTCATTTGTTCACCCGTTCAGTGCCATGCCGCGCACCCTCCTCTCCGCTCTCCTCCTAGCTGTGCTGATTCTGCGCATGTGTTTGATACAGATGGACAATAAGGCGCAGGTATGCAACGAATCAATCAATAACAGATCGGTTATTGGTTAGAATAGTTAGGTACATATAGTACTAATATGGTGTGGATGGTGTAATTTCCATTTCTGCCATTCAATAATCGATATCAGGTCTTCTCGCGCTCGTGGGCGGACCTGTCTCTCTGCTCGGCGCTCGCCATGCACGGAATAATGTCCGCCTTCAATCTCGCAGGGTACTGTAGAATCGACTGAGAGTACTGTAACCGCGTCAATTCAGGTGGAGTCGCGATAGACTAGAGGACGGCATTGGCAAAGCGCTGGTGGCTGCGGGAGTGACTAAGGTAGAGAGAGAGAGAGAGAGAGAGAGAGAGAGAGAGAGAGAAATCGTTCCAGTCTTCTCCCTCGCTCCATCCCTTCCTCATCACCATGTTGCTCTCTTCTCTCTTCTCGGGAGTGCAGTTGGCACTGAGTGTGAAGAGGACGAGCGATCACATAGAGAGGGAGAGGAACGGAACGACACAGTTCAAGGAGGACATGGGCAGGTAGGGGAAACATTAAACAACAACAAACAACAACAACAACAACAACAACAACAACAACAACAACAACAACAACTCCAGCTCGTTGGCGCTGTGGAATCTGTTCGGTGCGGATGCCTTGGTGGCAGTCTACTCTGCTCTGGTCTCCGGCCTCGCCCTCTCGCAGTGTGTTCTGACTGCGGGTGCTGTGAAGGCGGGACTAGTGGGTCTGGCAAAGAGAATACGGGCAGAGGAGAAGATGGTGCGTAAACATGTTATAATGATTTTTTTCCATTGTACAATGAACACAATCATTACGCTAGATCAAGGTGGAACAGTTGTAGATCAACGTAAGAGGGATGATTAAGATGTTTTCTGCTTCCATTCGCTAATGTAGACGGATTGTGGAGAGTTTTGAATGAAGTATGTATTGTTCTTCCAGACTCACAACTCTCTCGTCACTATTTCCCGGCAGCACGCCGCTCTTCTCGAAGTTGTGAAGACTGTCAACGCGTGAGTAAAATATATCAATCCGTAGCTTAGAGACTAATCAAATTCTTCGTATTCTATTAAAAAAGGTTTGTGAACGTAGAAATGACGAGCATCACTTATTCCAGCCGCCTCTCTTCGTTCGTCTCGGGTTCGCTCATGTCATCCGCGGCGGGACAGATACTCGCCATGTTCCTCATGCAAGCATACCCAGTATGAATCGTTCCGGTCTTCCCTGTCTCCCCACCTCTCTCTCTCTCTCTCTCTCTCTCTCTCTCTCTCTCTCTCTTTCTCTCTCTCTCTCTCTCTCTCTCTTTCTCTCTCTTTCTCTCTCTCTCTTTCTCTCTCTCTCTTTCTCTCTCTCTCTTTCTCTTTCTCTCTTTCTCTCTCTCTCTCTCTCTCTCTTTCTTTCTCTCCCCGTCCCTCGCTCTCTCCGTTCCTCTCTCCCCCACTGTCTTACAATGACGTCATTTCAGTCGATGCCGATTGTCTCCATGATCATCACGTCCTCCGCTGCTGCCAGCTGCACGCTGCTCTTCTTCGCTCCGGCTAGTGCGAGCGCGGCAGTCTACGCGGCTGTGAGTCTCTCTCTCTCTCTCTCTCTCTCTCTTTCTCTCTCTTTCTATCTCACTCTCTCTCTCTCTCTCTCTCTCTCTCTCTCTCTCTTTTCCCCACTCTCACTTTAACTGTAGGTCTTGGACATCAACGAAGCACTACTCGAGGCTCGCTCGATTTGGGAAGGAGAAGATGAAAGGGTGAGGAGAGAGAGAATGAGAGAGAGAAAGAAAGAGAGAGAGAGAGAGAGATAGAGGGAGAGGGAGAGAGAGAGAGGGAGAGAGGGAGTGAGAAAGAGAGAGAAAGAGAGAAAGAGAGAGAGAGAGAGAGAGAGAGAGAGAGAGAGAGAGAGAGGGGGAGGGAGGGAGGGAGAGGAAGATTCTCTCAGCTCTCCACGCTCGCATCATCTATGATCGAGAGGAGCCGCGGACAGCGCGTACCCATGCAAGTCATGAAGGCTCTCGATATCAACTGCAACTTCCCTTCCAAGGTAGAGAAGAGAGAGGGGGGTGGGAGAGAGAGAGACAAAGACAGAGAGAGACCACAAAACACTTTCAGGCATTCCTCACCCTCCCTCTGGTCTCATACTGCATTTTCTTCCTGCAGCAGCTTGCTGTTCATTGATTTCACACGTGTTTGTTCGATATAAACACTTCAAAATTTGTCCTTTTCATACAATGATAGCAAAGTGATAGTGATAAAGTTGCACCCAGAAAGCGCGCCGCCTCCCTCTCTGTTCCCACGGTCAAAGACGCGGATTGAGTACTAAAACGTGTTTGTCACAATCATAGTCTGAAACATTCTCCTTATTGGCTAGATCGTGGTATAACTTGTATCGGCTGAACCGCTGAACTTTAAAAAAAAAACATCGTTCGACTGACTAATAAGTGCGAACTCGCGGAATGTGACTATGAAAAATGAATATTATCTTGTTGGGACTGTTTATTAATAGCAGGAAGAATCATACCCTACGAGAGAAAAACCACGATACATTCAACGGAAACAGAGAACGCGGTGGTTTCGAGCAATTCATCGCCTGGTTCCACTTCTTGCCTTCAGCTCCTTGGTACACTTGTCGTAGCAGCAAACACGCCCTTGTTTGTCATCAGACCGACCGAAGCACCCTCATCGTGTTGATCTCGAGCAAAAAACGTTATTTCTCGCTGAATAGTTGTGTTTCAATGATTTGTCTTTCCGACAACGACCGTCAACTTTCTCTTCATTATTCTCCTATCGTAACCCTAGTCAAGTGGCGTAGATGAAACTATTCTCCTACTGTAACCCAGTACGAGTGAAGTAGGTGAAACTATTCTCTTATCGTAATCTTTAGCGAGTGAAATAGGTAGTGCTTAGTTGTTAGTTGAAACTCAGCGATTTGAAGTGAAACACACACAACTATTCATCAATTTCGCTGATGAGCGAAACTAAACATGGGTAAATGGGTTTCGTACTAGATGCGGCGCAAAACAAGTGAGTGACCACGTGAAATCCTGCAATTCGCACGAAATCACACATTTATGCGATGAATTGAGTTGAAGTGGCAACGTGATCATTTCCGTCGTTCTCATCCGCGGCAAGTGGCTGGCTGGAATGCGGGTGTGTCTCCTCGCCTCGCGCCTGGGAGACGAACCCGCACCTGCCGACGTACGAGTGGATGTGCTCCACGCAACACTCACGGCTACTGACACGATCAACTATCGGGTCAGTGTCATTCTCATGTTTCATCTCACATATTCCTTTCCGATCGTCTTCGCGATTCTCTTCTTCGAAGTTTCGAGAGTGCTGCTGGTAAGGTACACTGACGAGCTGCCAACAGGACTCCGAATCGAGGTAGTGGGAATAGGTTTCAGCCAACTAATGTATTGTCTTCAGTGTGCGCAAGGCATCTTTCTCCTCTCCTCCCCATCTCTGATTGAGAATCGGCTCGACCTCTCCACTTTGACGAGTGACGCGGAGAAGTTGCGGGCAGCGAGCGAGTGGTCCGTGTTTGATTGATATCTCTCTCCCTTTCCTCCTCTCACTATTTCTCTCCTTTACACTATGCTGTACTCTACAGTATCCTTGCAGGATGGACGGGGAGTATGCGAGAACGAAGGCGCGCGCTGATGTTAATCTAATTCATGCTCTCCTATCCTCCCATGTCGACTTGGAACCACCTCAAAACGGTGCTGGGTTACTCTAGCTTGATTCACGTTTACTTAGCTTATTTGGGTCAGGGCTGTCGTAGAGTTTTCAGTGTGGTCTCCTGTCGCCAAAAATGTGGATGACTTAAATCTCAAGCGCTCATCGATAGCGAAACCGGCGGAAACAGCGGTGATCAAGGTACACAAACGAAACTCGTTGCGGATGCAAGTATGTGGAGTTTCAGGTGCATGACCGGCGGTGTTCGATGGTGCGGAGGCAGGAGAAGTTGTGGAGAGAAGGTTGGTTACTCGAGTGCTGTCGATTATACTTGTATAGACGTTCTGAACGACGTGACCCTGGTGGCGAGCGATGGAGAGACGGCAAGGGCGAATCGAAGCATACTCGCCTCCGCGTGCAACTACTTCCGAGCCATGTTCACACACGGCCTGGCTGAGAGTGTGCAGGGTGAGAGAGGAAGGGAGAGAGAAAGAGAGAGGGAGATTCGTTCCAGACCAAGTCCACCTCCCCTTTCTGTCTGGTCGCACCCTGCGTCTCCTCCTGGAATACATCTACGCGGGTTGTATGCGAGTGAGTGCGACGAGCGGCGTGCATCTGATGCGCGCAGCTGACACGCTCTCCATGGACGCACTTCTCGTAAGTATCTCTTCCGGTTACTAGCGGTCAGTTTTTTCAAGCTATTCCCGATCTGCCCACTCTAACTTGCCTTTCAACCACTTCCAACTTTCTTCGACTAGATTCAAATCACTTCAAACATCAAACTCCTCCTTTCCCATGATCCCCACCTTGATGGATGAGATTGCAGGACGCGGTGTGTGACTCGCTGCGCGGCCTACTCCGCCCCTCCAACCTCCTGTCTGTATGGTCGACGGCCGCTCGAATCGGGCGAGCCTCTCTCGCTGCCGACTGCATACACGCCGCTTGCGTCTACATTCAGGTGCACTCCTTTTGTCTCGGCCTGGCGATAGTCGACTGAAAAGATACACTTATCTCTCAGTCTGGCGACGCTGTCTTTCTCGATGCGCTCGGTGACACTTCCGATATAGACTATCTGCTCATGCTCTATCCAGGTTCATTCGAATACAAGGTATGACTGTTGTTGGTTTTGTTCTTTGGCAAACCCGCATCACCCAGGTGTCCCTGATCTACCACCAGTGGTGTACGCTGAACAGGCTGAAATGTGAACTGCCATCCCCCATGAATTCGAGCGTACGAAACGCCACGAAATGTTAGTGCTTCCTACGAGCTCGAGTTGTGTGGGTGATTTGCAGGTGTCTCTGCGCTCTCTCGCCGTCTCGTCTCTCGTCCCTCTGTCACAGCCATATGCAAGGTGCATATCTGTGATGAACATGATAAAGTGCGATATTGATTGATTGAAGGATGTGACGGCGTTGTGGGCTGAGGTCGCTCGCGCCCGATCGTATGAGCTCGGAAAGATCAAACGGGTTCGCATCTCGGCCGCCCTATCCGAACCCTTTCTCCTGCTACTCAATGTTCAGGTGAGGCCTTTCACTCTCTTTTTTCGAGAAGGCTACCTGGTCAGGACGAGGCGACTCGCGTGGCGGTGCTGCGTGTGCTGTCTCTGTTCACTGGCGGGGGCTATGGGGGCTGGGAGGGGCGGAAGACTGCGATGCGCGCGCTGCCCCAAGCCACACTCGCCCTCCATCTCGTCGCTGCGCACAACAACGCCGTCGCCGTGGCGGCGCTCCGATACCAACACGACTTGTACAATCACGACGCCAGGTGGACAGGTACGTGCATCTCTCTCTCTCTCTCTCTCTCTCTCTCTCTCTCTCTCTCTTTCCAAACGATTGCTGCAGTTGATGAGCGCCTTGTCGGCTGGTCGTTGCATCGCATCCGACGACGCTCGCCTACTTCCCGAAATCCTCTATCTCACTCCTCGCAGGCGATGCGCGACCTTCACCGACCAGTCCTTCGCACGCTTCATGCGACTGATTCGATCTCTCATCGATCACAAGGTTGAACAAGTTTCTGCCGCATGACTTCAAGACTTGTCTTGTTTTCGGCTGAGAACAAATGGAATTGCAGTAGACCCTATCAGTGATGAGACAAATGCTTTTCCAATAATAAAAAAAATGCTTCGCTCAGGACGCCAAGGTGTGTGTGGCAGACGAGGAGGACGGGGCGAGTGAGCGCATGAGGCGAGAGGCAGTCGCCGCTGTAGCCCCGCGGATCGCAGTCGAGGACGACAAGGAGGCGCTCAGCCAGATCTGTCAAGTGCTCTCCGGCTGGTTCGACGCGGACAACCTCAGCTGGCGGCAGGTATCAACAATGCGCTTCAAACGGGGTGAATTGGCGGGTGTTGCGAAAGAGTGTCATTTTAGATATTGATTGAGTACGCTGTTCTGGAGAAGATGGCGCGGCGGTGCAGCTATGAAAACCCGCGATTCCGTAGCAGGTACGATATGAGAGACTACACAGTACAGCTTTGCTTCTTTCAGCTACGCCACACTGGTTTGCGAGGTGCTGACAGGTTCGGGATGGTACAACTGGACGGAAGACTTGCAGACCGACGAGCCTCATCTCCATCCCCTCCCTCTCCACCAAGTCGAGCACATCCTCACCTTTCACCTCCCACTCCTCAACTCACTCAAAGTTCGAAATCCTCATTCTCACGTGTTTACCACTTGACGTATATAAGATCTCAGAATGACCGCATCTGGGACGACATTCGCTACAATGCCCTGCTGCCGCTCGTCCGCCTGGCTCCCGTCTATCCCTCTCTCGCCGCCCTTCTCGCACCCTGCCGCGGCGTCGTGGGTGGTCTGCTCTGGTTCATCCACACTCTGACGTGGGAGGAGGACGAAGACGAGCGGATGGAATACCCTGACGCATTCGTTGGCGACGCTCTCACTACCCTTTCACTCGTATGGAACGCGGATGGCGGGTGAGCTCATCTCCTCTTGTCCGTATCATCTCGTTTTCTATCCGGTATCGCGACTCGTTCCGGTCGGAATACGAGGAACGCGTCGAGGACGATGCGTGGTGGTTCAAACGGGACAGGGTCGATGGTCGCTCCGTGCTGCAGCATGTCACTGCTCGATTCGCGAGCCAGGCCGCCGCGTGAGTGGAAAGATACGCAGTGATGAGGAGAGCATTCCAGGTTGCTTGCCGAGATTCACGACGGAAACGAGGTTGCGGGATGAGACACACACTATTTAACACTTACAATATTATCTGAAAGACTCGCGTAAGAACACAGTTTGTTTTACGCGATTTAATGCAAGAAAAGCTCATGCATTTTTATCTATCGGAATAGTTAACAACCTGTTCTTTATGCGATAAAATTGAGGCGATGTGTAACTCTTTTTTTTTATTTTTTTTTTGGTATTGCGTTTATCTCGCTACTCACTGAGAGTACCAAGGATATAGCCGTACCAATTGTTCTCAGCCGAAAACAAGACAGAGCCTTGGATTATAACGACTGTGAGAACTAGATTAGTTCAACCAACGTGCTATATAAGCACGCTAGTCGATAAAAAACTGTTAGTAGGATAAAACACCGTAACATGTAACTATTATAAAATATAAGATCAAATAAATTGATCTCTATATAACTTATACAAGTGATTGGAGGAAGTTTGTTTACTATTTCGATAGATAACACTCTTTTGCTTTGTCACGCTGATGAATAGTTGTACTTGAATGTTCGTCTTTCCGACAACGACCGCCGGGCGTCGGTCGCATTGGTTGTAGTAGCACAGACGACCATCTCTCTCTCGTTTCCTTCCAGATCCCCTCTCAGATACGACTACCAGTCCACGCACCCATCTGAATAGAAACTGTTCCATGGCTCCGCCTCGAACAAGACTGACTCAATAATCCAGACTAACGGAATAGTAGAGAGCCAAACCTATAGCCTGTTCCAGAGAGATGATTTTCTTAGCACGTCCACGCGATATGTGGCCGGGAAGTCGTAGGTCTTCTGCACACCGCCGCTCGACACGCTCACCGTGACGGTCTGAAGTGACAGATGGTTATGGTGTGGTCTCTTCAAACACAAGCCCTTCAAAGGGCCTTCGGGCGCCTTCGTCGGCAGTGTCCCTCATGGCCGCCTTCTCTCTGGGATGGCAGGTGAGCGAGTGCTGCACCACAGGCGGCCTGTAACGGACAACATTGGCGATAGTTTTCGATACACTGCGCTTGCAGCTCAAAATACTGCACGCACCATATGCCTCTTGCACGCAATTGCGAAACCTCAACACGTGTACGTGGCTGAATCTCATGAAGACTAGAGGCCAGACTCGTATCTTTTAGAACATCACTATACAGTGAAAACAAGATGCTGCTGTCGTAGTGACGTCCCTCGTGTTTGTTTCCCGCGTTTTCCCTAACCACGAGTGTTGCGAAACTGTGTGGATTGTGGAAAAGTGGGCATTCATTTTTGGGAACTGCACTCTGCACATTTATCTAATTGTTGAGTATATTTAATGTAACAAAAACGAGAAACATAATAATAACAAAAAAGAAAAAGAAAACGTCAATTGCGTACACATCTGGTAAATATAGATTGATAAACAAACAATGTAGTGGACACTTCAACAGCGAATACTAATAGTAACGATACAACGTAATACGGGTACTTCAAATAATGTGTACACAGAAAGTGAGGTCTGACCACCTCCTCTCCTCCTCCATCTTCTCGTTCTTCTCCACTGCTCCTCCTCTCACTGCTCCACGCGCTTTCGGCGAGGGAAGCACGTCGTCTGCATCGAAGCAATCGCCGACTGAGCCTGAATGGGAGGTTTATATCTCCCCCCTCCCTCACTCTCTCTTCCTCTCCTTCTCCTTCACTCTCTCTCTCTCTCTCTCTCTATCTTTCTCTCTCCTTTTCTCAAACCAGGTCGCAACCTGAAATTCCAGTATCGTCAGGTCATCCCAATTCAAAGTTAATCCACACCTCCTACCCACCTTCTCCCTTCTCCTTCCACTTCCTCCTTTCTGCTTCTCGTATCCACTCGCCCGTCGCTCCGCATCCTCCACCACAGTGCGAGTCCGCGACTAGGAAGGGACAATGTATCATTTATGAACCGTGAACTATAAAACAAATACCTGTCCTCGCTGCTTGTAATTGTTCGAGACCGTCTTCCCCTGTCCCTCCTCTCCTCCCTCCTTGCTCTCGCTGTCAGTGTAGCTGATGTCAGTCAGATCCTCACCCTACAATTCAATGAGTCAAAGGTATTCAGTCAAATGGAATCACATACATTCCGTTCCTCTCCCTGCATCTCGACATCTTCTCCACTGGATATCCTCTCTCGCCTCCTCTTCTCTGGCGACAAGTCACTGTCCCCACGAGGGTGGCTCCCTCTCGCTCCTCCCTCCTCCACCATCGTCTCCCCCTTGGTCTCCTTATGTCTCCCCTTCCAGTCGGGGAAACACTCTTTTTGAAGAGAAGCGAGACGAGAAGCGATCTGATAATGATATAAATGAATGAATTTGAGAGCCTTTGGGTACCTTTGGGTCTCTCCTATGGCTGACGAGACGAGCGCCCGCGGTGCACTGGGCAATGTGACATTGTGTGTTGCCATTATCTGAAAAAAATGTACGTGACAATAACAAGTACGAACTTGAACACTCACTGTTGAATCCACGACCACAGGCGGAGCAGCTGTAGATGCCGGGAGGAGAGAGGTGAATGTCCGCATGATTGAATGTGTTGCGCACGTGAGCGGGACATTTCTGAATTCGAGATCGATTTACGTCGCCCTGGTCGAAAAATGAAAAATGTTGCTAATAATGTGAGAACAAAAAATTAAAAGGATACAAGAGTAATATATCTCACACGGCACTTGACAGTCCGCCGCTTCTCTCCGCGCTCTCCGTGTGCCCCGAAACAGCGAAGAATGATGGCGTTGCAAGACTTGATAGACTATAAAAAGTGTCACACCATTGTCACATTGTCTGTATTCATATACGATATACGGACCTTGTCTGTGCGCAGATCCACGTACGGCTTCTCTCTGTTCTTCCGAATGCTTCCATGAGCATCTCGTGCGTGTTGCCACGCGTTATGAGACCCTCAAAGTACCGTTTTTTACAAAATGAACAAAAAGAAAAGAAAAAGAACATCTTACGATTTGTTCTACAGGTGCACAATTTGCACTTGTACAGCGATGGCCCATCGTAGTGAGCCAAAGCGTGCTTGAGAAGGTAGTTTGTTTGATTGATTTGGATGACCTTCTTGCACCCAGCGAACTGAAATTGGAAATCCCGAATGATAACTTGACACGAGTTGCAACACACCAGACACTTGTACGTTCCGTGCAGCAGCCGTCTACCGAGTTCCTTCACACGCCCCGCCAAATCCTATAATATCACCATATCTGCGTAGAGAGTAGAGAAACAATCACAACACATACCTTGTCACCCTCCATCTTCATCATCACATTCTCCATCTCCTCCTCCTCTTCCTTCTTCTCCTCCTCCTCCCGAATCGAACCATGACTCTGAAAAGACAGATGAAAGCACGACATCTGCAATCACTACCGTATCGTCGTCGCTCTTCTCGAATGTCTCGTCGGAGTTCCGGTCAGAATCGATTGATGATCTGAAGATTGAAACATGAACACAGACGATTGTGTCAAACCCACTCATCGTCCGTCTTCTCTCCCTCCCCCTCCTCCCTCTTCCTCTTCCGGTTCCCACGCAGCCGACCCGTCTCCCACCCTCCCTCGTCGTCAGACTCGCCAGTCTCGTCGTCGGAACTGAAAAGGTAGAATGAGACCATAAATATCAGTTATATACTCACTCGTCTTCCCCCTCCTTTCCCTCCTTGTCAGCCCGCTTCCTGCGAGTCACCCCCTCCTCCTCATCGCTCGTCTCTCCTGTCTCCTCCTTACTAGAGTGGACGGAGTGCACCGGTGGTCTGCAGTACAAACATGAAATGAGAGGATTCTACCGAAACTCACTCTTCCCCCTGTTCCATTTCCTCCTCTCCATACTCGCTCGTCTCGTCCGTCTCTCCTCCATTCGTGCAGTCGGAATCCACCCGGCACCTCGAATACAAAACATGCAATCAATCGATCGTATGCAACTCACTCCCACTCTTCTCCCTCCTCTTCGATCATCTCTCTAATCCTTCGCCCCTCTCCACTCTGCCTCTCTGCCACAGCTCTCTCCTCCCCCCATTCGCAGTCACTCGATTGATCCGATTTCATCGGAGACCTGAACAAGAAAATGGCATGATGATATAGGTTTTCGACTCACTGTTCCATCGGCTGTGCATCCTCTCGCTCCCGCAGTTGGGGCCACATCAAGTCCACTACGTCTTCCTCTTCCTCCTCTTTCTTCACTCCGAAACACGCGAGAACGAGCTCCCAGATGGAGATCCAGGTCTGCAAACTCTCTCTCTCTCTCTCTCTCTCTCTCTCTCTCTCTCTCTTTCTCCCTCTCTCTCTCTCTCTCTCTCTCTCCCTCTCTCTCTCTCTCTCTCCCTCTCTCTCCACCTTGTCGCTCCTGCGGTCCTTGACTGCTTCCTCTGGCGGATCCGCATCCGAGTGGCACTGCTCCACATGCTGCCGAACTGATTTGCGAACTGAACGAGAAATGTTTTTTTACGATTAGAAATTCCCATATCCGAGGTTCTGTCGGTTTCAACTAATTACGAACAACATGGCAATTTATGGACGGACGGCAGCCGCGACAACTGACAACTACGTTTATAATTATGAAACATATGTAATGTAGAAACTAACCGTTAGCCTTGAAAGGACAGAGTGTGCAGCGGAAGAGAGAGCGTCCCTTGTAGTGGTGGACAGCTGCATGTCTCCCAAGGGCGACAAGAGAGCATGCAGAGACGACGGGAGACAGACAGCCAGGAATCTGAAAGGAAGAGAATGAGGGGGGAGGGAGAAAGAGAGAAAGAGAGAAAGAGAGAAAGAGAGAAAGAGAGAGAGAGAGAGAGAGAGAGAGATGCTCACCCACCTTGCACTTTGTCTGATGCGGGAGAGACAGAGCGAGTTGAAGAGCGGCCTCCCGCAGTCGCTGCCTCTCCTCCTCTGCTTCTGTCGAACCCTTCTCCACCGGCCTCTCGCAATCACGCATCGGATCCTGCACAATAGTAATGCAGCAGTATACCATACAGTTGAACACACTCACCTTTTCAGGTGCACCCTGTCTTTCCTCCACCTGCGCTCGCCTCCTCTTCCCCTCTCCAATCGGGTCGTCTCCTCCCCGCTTCTTGGTCGTCTCGCGAGTCTCCTCTCCCTGCAAATTCACAAGACATTAGGGTGAGGTGTGTGTGCTGCAACCAACCATTCCAGTGTGATTCATCTTCTGTGCGATGTTCTGGCCATTAGAATCGACCCGCTTCCTCTTCTTCCTCTTCTTCCTCTTCTTCTGGTTCGCCTAGGAGCATACAACATGCAATGAACAAAGCAATATATGAACTCATCCTACCTTCGCAGTGACGTCATCATCCTCCAGCATCGAACCACGACTCTGAAAAGACAGGTTAAATTATGGCATTTGCAATCATTACCGTATAGCAGTCGCTCTCCTCGTATGTCTCATCGGAATCCCTGTCGGAATCCACCGATGATCTGAAGTTCAAAGTATGAAATCGAAGGATTGTGTCAAACTCACTCATCGTCTGTCTTCTCTTCCTCTCCCTCCTCCTCCTCCCTCTTCTTCATCCTCTTTCCACGCAGCCGGCGCGTATCCCATTTTCCCTCGTCGTCAGACTCGCCCGTCACGTCGTCAGAACTGAAAAAAATAGAATGAGACCATGACAGCCATGTCAGTCATATCTATACTCACTCGTCTCCCCTCTCCTCTCGATGGACAGCCGCAGGCCTCCGAAGTCTGCCCTCGTCTGCTTTTGTCGAACCCTTCTCCAGCGGCCTCTCACGATCACGTATCGGCGCCTGCTTGTATTGGCTGTGGGGGACGACGGTCTCCTTCTCCAACTCCATCCTCTGCTCCTGCTCCGGGATGGCGTCCTCCTCCCTCTCCTCCTCCACATCATACATCTCCGTGTCCTCCTCTTTCACCGCCTGCGCTCCTTGCGGCGTCTCGTCGTTCTTACTGAAAAACGCATAAAAATGTATAATGAATAGTTCATGTATAAGGAAAAACACCTACCGCTGACTCGTAGCATCGTGGTCCTCGTCGTCGCTGCTCAGAGTGATGCAATCCGGATCAACCTAGAATACGGAAAATTGACAAAAGAGAGAGAGGGGAGAGAGAGAGAGAGAGAGAGAGAGAGAGAGAGTCTTGCTATGTACGCTCACCTTCACAATGACCTCGGAACCAGGTTCCTGAAAAACAACATCAACATGAAATCTGTTCAAAGGTTAAATGAATCAAGAATGAAGACTGCTCACCTGTTTCACTCGACCCTGTCCATCGGCCGTGGCGACGCGAGCTGAAATTGGTGTGATCTCTCTCTCTCATCTCTCTCTCATCTCTCTCCTCTCTTTCCTCCCTCTCTCCTCTCTCTCTCTCTCTCCTTTCTCTCTCTCCTCTCTCTCACACCTCTCAGCTCTCGCATCTGCTCCTCCATCTTCTCCCGCTCTTCGAATCTCGCCCGCTGCTCCTCTTCCCACCGCTTCTTCCAATGAGACGCGTCCTCGACGTGCTTGTCACCTGAAGCAATGATACAATATCATGTTACTGTATAAATTACAAACTCTCTCCACCCACCCCTCCTTCTCTCCCCGCGTCGCTTGCGCCTCTTCTTTCCGAGCGTGGTCATCGACTGATCCTCCGACGAAATCTCATCGCTGATCGAATCCTGCAACAGATAATGAATCTGAATCAGAATCGGAGATGTATCCGGCATCGTTCCAGAACGGCGAGACAAGCACTCACCTCGTCTCGGTTCGTCTTCTCCCCGGAAGAGAGCAACGGCGAGTTTGCTGCCATCTGGATTTATCACATGGAAACATTGTGCAACCACGTCTCAATCACACTACTTCCAATCTTAAATACTTTCACTACATCGATACATGCTGGGTGATTACAATGACTATTCAAAAGTCTTCCATGCATTCACACACCGCTCACCTTCTCCTGTGCCGCGTCCTTTTCCATATCTCCTCCTCCTCCCTTTCCTCCTCCTCCTCCTTCCAGTGTCGTATTGGTAGTGTTATTCATCTGAACATTTAAAACCATGGGAGAAACAATTGGTTCACAAAAGATATTTCCACGGTACAGAAACCGTTCAGTATTGGCCAACACAATTACGCGCAATCGGGAAAAAAAACTGTTTTATCAACATCAACAACTGTACAGCAAACAATACGCAAAATAAAATCTTCCAATATAAACTGAGTACGGCAAGTGACGGAAAAAAACACTAATGTAACGATACAACAATAGAGTGAACACCACTCACCCACTCGGCAGATGCGTACGCAAATAGAGGAGGCAATCTGATTCTCCTAGTCTCCTAGTCTCCATACGTACCTTCTTCTCCTGCTTCCTCCGCACACATCCGCGGCATCACATGAGCGCTCAGAGGAGAAGCATAGCCGTCTAATGCGAAACACTTCCCCTGCCACCTGAACAAATCGATTACCAGGCGTCACGAACCATTGCGAAATCGCTGCGTGATTGCGAGCGAATCTGAGTAGGATTCATTGCTGGAAATTGCTCCGGAATCAATTTTTCTCCGGAACTTCCTTTTTTTTGGAAGGCATTTGCTCTCTTCTCTTCACACCCTCCCCCTGTCCACTCACTGTTCGTTCGGAACTGCGAGCATCCACTCTCCTTGCACCCGAACAAGATCGGGTGTGCTAGGTGAAGGTAGCTGTGACGGGGACGGCTGCCGGAAAACACACTCACTCGCACACCTGCAAGCGAAACATATTCCAACTTTTGTATGACGCAAGCAAAGTGGGCCGGTAACATCATCAAGTCGATCATCATGATCTATATTAGCCACTCGCTTCTTGGCTAATTGTAAGATATGGCCATTCTCTTCCAAACCAGTCTTTCCACCATTGCTCATTCATAGTGAATGATGAATAAGTTTAAAACAAAACCAAAGAGTTGTTTTCATTGCGATCACGATAGTATTCAGTCCGTTCGAAACCGGTTCACAAGTCTTGAAAACGATGTTTGGTCGCGTTTCGAAGAAACAGAATGCTAGTTGAACGATGTGATTTGCAAAAAAATGGAAATGCCCGCGCGCACCTCCGTTCCCGGCGGCATCGCCTTCAGAGCCACCATGTAGATGTGCGCCGACGTGGGGTGCACAGGTTGCGCACCGACCTGCAACGCTCTCCCTCTCTCTCTCCCTCTCTCTCTATGTATCTCTCTCTCTCTCCCTCTCTCCACTCACGTCATCGGCATGCAATTAGGCCAGTAGCTGTGGCTCATGAACCGCGCGGCGTTGCCGATCCGGAACGGGTCTATGTGGTACTCCACCGACAGCTTCTGCAAGACGCCGAATCAATCGATAAATAAATATGTAATGTAATGCTCACATCAATCGACAAGGATAGTCATTCATCAATAATCCAAATTGCTCTATTACTAAAGGAAAGTCGAACATGGAAATGCTGTACGGAAATGGGAAATACAACAAATACATAAATAAAGAGCAATAGAGAGAATACTCACGGCTCTCATCAACGATGACATTAAAGATGGAGGGGTTGAGATCGACGAGCTCCTTCTTGAAGACGTTGAGGTTGCACAGCGCCTGCGGCTCATCGCGCATGTCAGCCAAGAACTTGCCCACATAGCGGATCCGAATCTGAAGGAAAACACATGAACACATCAGAAATCATTATTTGCGACACAACAAAAAACACGTACAGGTTCTCAACCGGCGACGGCGTAGCAGACGCGAGCACAAAGGCGGCCGCCGATGCGTTCAGCTTGTGGGTGGGTGGGCATCGCGGCAGCTATAGGCATCTCAGCTTGGACGGACTCCACATTATTCCGCGCAGAAATCGTAGCCGCCTGAACAACATCGTCAAAATGAAACATACCTTGTCGCTGCACTCGAGTGTGACGGCAGGAGCTCTCTCGGGAAGAGCAGCAACGGGGGCAACGGGGGCGACAGGGACAACGGGGGAGGTAGGCGCCATAGCCGAGGGCGGAGAGGCAAAGAGGGCGCCGGAGCACCACCAGCGCCAGTCTGCGCACTCGCAAACTCGTCTCGGTTGGTGAACGAGGGAGAGAAAGAGAGGAGAGATGCCCACCCACCTTGCACTCTGTCTGCTGCGGGAGACAGGGCGAGTTGAACAGCGGTGTCCCGCAGTCGTTGTCTCTCCTCCTCTGCTTCTGTCGAACTTGTTCAAATCGTCTCTCCTTTTCACATACCGGTTCCTATAAAATAGTTGATCAAAAGTGATACAGGTCAACCACTCACCTCATTATGTACATCCTGTTTCTCCTCCTCTTGCCTCCTCTTCTTCTCTCCAATCGGGTTGCCTCTTCCTCTCTTATTCTCCGCGGTCTTCTCGCGAGTCGCGAGTCTCCTCTCCCTGCAAATTCACAAGACATTAGGGTGAGGTGTGCGCACTTAACCAACCCTTCCAGCGTGCTTCATCTTCTGCGCGATGTTCTGGTCATTGGAATCGACCCGCTTCCTCTTTTTGTTCTTCTTCTGACTCACCTAGAATGATATAGTCGACTAATCAATACATGAACACATACTACCTCCGAAGTGACGTCATCGTCAGCCGTCGCATGCGCGCGCTCCCGCCTTCCACCTGCGCTCTTCTGCAGATTCTCCCGAATCACAAATTGTTATCCAATCGTGATCACGACACATACCGCAGCCGCCGTCGTCTCCTTCTTCTCTCCTCCCGGACCGGACTCGAACCCGATACTCGCCCCGTTGCCAGCAGACTGCACCAGCTGAAACGTACACTCCCCAGTCGTACCTGTCTCCTCATCCACTTACCTGTGCAATGTCCACGTAGACAGCTCTCCAGTCGGCGGTCCGAGAGACGTCGATGGTGGCTTCGTCGCTGTTCTGCGAGACACCGCAGCCATGCAGGAGCACGAACTAGATGGCATCGATCGATCGATATCCGCCCGCATGACTCACCCTTACCAGCTGCTTGTTGAAGTCGATTTTGTCGTCGGGAATCGGCGACGGGCGGTCAGGAGACGTGGCGGATCCGTCATTCTAAATGAAACAATAGGATCTGACCAAACAAACGCGCAGCAAACGAAATCGATTCCGCGCAAACTCGACTGTCTCACAATTCGTAATCTGTTGGCTTGCCGGCTGACTAAGTGACGTCAATATGAGCACTATTGATGTGTATTCCAAATAGTATCGAGCATTAAAAACGGAAATTAAAAAAAGAACAAATACAACGTAATCGAAAACGCACAATATAAAACGCTGAAAGACACTTAGAAAAACGGCATCGCAACGTGTTGTGACGTCACTTTTCCTGTCCTTTTTCGCGCCTTTTTTCGCACGGGACAGAGATGGCATCGATTCGATTGGTGCGGCACATTCATCATACTACCACAGTTGAAAACGTAACATAAACAAATAACACATTACTAAAAGTTCTGTGATAGAATACGTGCAATAGGAAGGTAGTAGCTTATTAGATCAATAGTAATGTTACTCAAAAAGGGAAAAGAGCGGACACCTTTCTCAAACCAGGTCGTGTCCTGAAATTCCAGTTTAGTGAGGACATCTCATATCAGTGCATGGAAACCTTTCACTCACGCGGCGTGCGCGTGGCTGTCTCTGTCCGATCGCCGACTTGACATCACCGAGGCATCGACGGAAGCGAGTCGTGCCCTGGAATATCAAGTGAATGTCGACTCCTTCCACACTCCACCCATCTTCGTCCGCCGCTCAGCGTCCTCCATCAGAGTGCGAGTCCGCGTCTGGAAAGGGGCATTGCACAATCTTTTGTGTATAGACTATCAACCATGTCCAGTCCTTGCAGCTTGTCCGACACTGCCTTCCCCTGTCTCTCCTCTCATCACTCCTCGCTCTCACTGTCAGTGTAGCTGATGACAGTCAGAGCGTCATCCTGCAGTTCAATGAGTCAACTTATTTAGCCAATTGGAATCGCATACATTCCGTTCCTCTCCCTGCGTCTCGACATCTTCTCTGCTGTGCATCCTCTCTCGCCTCCTCTGGTCATTAGTAAATCATACAACATATACAACATACCATCATACAATCATACTATCATACGATCATACTACGGTATCATACCATCATACCACCATACCACCATACCACCATACCACCATACCACCATACCACCATACCACCATACCACCATACCACCATACCACCATACCACCATACCACCATACCACCATACCACCATACCACCATACCACCATACTACCATACCACCATACCACCATTCCACCATACTACCATACCACCAAACCAGATTATCTTTTTATTTGCGGTTCTGAGTATACGAAACTCTGGTTTTTTTTAAACAAATTGAGTGACAGCAAAGATAATGGGTTTTGCTCATCTTGCCGATTTTGGTAGAGAAGAGTGGCTATGGCTACATAACCTTTTTGTTAATAAAAAAAACGAGCAAAGAGTAAACGGCAACGCTTTTTGCAGATCTTGTAAATCTACGTGCGTTTCACACAACGTTTTTTGTCATTGATATACAAATGTAGATGTAGAATTTATCGGTGGTTGTTAAAATTAAAACACCGACACTCTGGAAAGGGTCACCAAGGTGAAGCAAGGAAGGTGAGAGGGAAGACAGATTGAACATAGAGGAAAGAGAAAGAGAGAGGTGTTCTTCAGAACTTGCACCGTCCAGGGTTGGCGAACAGCCAGCAGCTTTTTCATAGGCGGTGGTACCCATTCTTGTCTTCTCCTCGGTGATTGTTGGACCTAGATTCATGCAGTGGTGGTCAGTCGAACGGTCCTCTGCGACCAATTTCACCAGAAATTGGACGAAATGAACACAATGCCCTTTCTCGAGTCTCTGGTGAGTTACAAAGTTCTAGTTTCGCTTTTCGCGAAATCGAAAAGACTATCCAATCGCTTTTTGAATGTTGAATCTTTCTGAAAAAGTTTACATACACCTGTTTTGATACCAAGACATGAATTTCACCCTTTTCTGATGGAACGGCGAGGCTCGCATTTGCATATCTACGCGAGCATCGAGCGATAGAGGGCAATTCGGCGCGAACGATACTCGCTCTTTGAAGTCGCCGCCGCCATTCTATCCGAGGCGGACTTGGTGATTCTCGACGAACCCACTGCTGGAATCGATGCCAAGGCTCGCCGCGAGATCTGGGACCTGCTGTCGGCGATCCGCGCGTCTGGCACGGCTATTCTCCTCACCTCGCACTCTATGAGCGAGTGCGAGGCGCTGTGCAGCCGCATTGCTGTGCTCAGCAAGGGAAAGATGATCGCCGTCGGATCCGCACAGCACCTCAAGAGAAGATGCGCACCAGAAATGTACAATCTCCGAAAACGTACAGATATCAAACAATGGTCAAACATGAAACAATAAGCAAACAATATCAACAGCAAACAATATGAAACAAAGTAAACAATGACCATCAAAGATTGATATGGTTTGAGGTACGGCAAGCACTTTTGTCTGACGATGACGCTGCCGTCTGAGGAGAGTACCGAAGAGAAGAAGAGCCAGGTGATGACTGGTATCAAGAACGAGTTCGGCGAGGCGAACGCGTCTTGCCTCATGTTCAACTCCGGCGAGGTTCAGTGCAAGGTACGCTACTTGTTCTGTGACATAAGTAATCATGTTATTTTGTTGATCGCGCGCCAAGATGGCGACAAGTGGTCTACGATGTTCACTCGGGTCCTGGCTTTGAAGAAGACACTGGGAGTGGCCGACTTGTGTCTCTCGCAAGCATCTCTCGAGGGCACTTTCCAGTGTCTTGCCGGAGCGAATCGCAAAGCAGCCGAGGCTCACAAGTAGATTAGAAAACATTTATCTTATACTTTTAAATATTAACTTCGAATAACTCATATGATTGCTGGTGAAAAGCTCGGATAAACTGACGTTTTATATCATGTTATATTTAAACTATCGAAAATTAAAAAAATTAAAAATCGAAAATTTGTGGGCATCATTTTTTTGAGAAAGCAGTTGTATGTTTTGATATACCATGGCTACCTCCCATTTCAATTTCGTAGAAACAGCTCATTTGAATCGGCTCACGCTAAAATATTGAACGTGTGCACTTCCCAGAGCGATGTAATCATACAATATTGTGATGTCAGATGTTAAAGCCAGGGACCACGAGTGTTGGAAAATACTTATCTTTATCCTACGTTTCGGCTTTACGCCTTCATCAGGGATGTGTGGCAATACCTCAAACTTGGGTAATTAAAAAAAATCATACAATGTAATCAACACACAAACGTTGTTTGATCTCCAACCTATACATGGGATTTACTACACTGGCACTGGCTTTTCTTCCTGATAGCCACTGGAAGTAGTCATCACTCCGAGGGATATACCATGGTGATCGAGGTGACTCGATTATAAAGTTCAATTTTGTGTATCTATAGCGTAAACGTTTTCCGTGTGAATCTATCAGTCTATCAGAAGTCTATCAGTCTATCAGTCTATCAGAACGTCTATCAGAACGTCTAGAAAGTCTATCAGAATCTTGTTCGCACACATTTTACACATTCTACTTCTCGCAGAGTGTTTTAGCGATTTGAAAAGGGTCTGATAGATTCTTTTTTTTTACAATTTATGGAACACATATCTACACAATACATACATGGAACTTTGAATAAATGCTAGTGTGCCTGGTTGACTGTGTTGAAGTAGGCGTTGAATTTCTGCCGGTGTGTCTTGGCAAAGTCGACAGAGTGCCTGCCTCTCTCGAGTAGCTTGGAGAACGAGGGGAGAGCGGCATAGCGAGGGTTGGAGGAAAGGAAGTGCTCGTACTGAAAAGAAAGATTCTCTCTCTCTCTCCCTCTCCCTCTCTCGCTCTCTCTCTCGCTCTCTCTCTCTATCTCTCTCTCTCTCTCTCTCTCTCTCCCTCCCCCCCCTCTCTCTCTCTCTCTCTCTCTCTCTCTCTCTCTGACTCAAACTCACCGCCTTCAGTTTCTGCTCATTCCTCACTGGCAGAGAGTCGATCTCGTAATTGAAAAGACGTCCGGGGCTCACGCTAAAATATCGACTACCGTACACCAACCTACAGTATCGCGTACTTTTCGATTTCGACAATGTGTTGCATGAAGAAGTCGTGAATGAGCAGACCGCCGATGGAAGTGGAGGCGATTTCCTGGTATCACCTTTCTCCCTCTCTCTCTCCCCCTCTTTCTCCCTCTCTCCCTCTTTCTCTCTCTCTCCCTCTCTCTCTCTCTCTCTCTCCCTCTTTCTTTCTCTCTCTCCCTCTCTCTCACTCTCTCTCTCTCCCACTTTCTCTCCCTCTCTCTCTCTCTCTCCCCTTCTCTCTCTCTCTCCCCTTCTCTCTCTCTCCCTCTCTCTCCCTCTCTCTCTCTCCCTCTCTCTCCCTCTCTCCCTCTTTCTCTCTATCTCTCTCTCTCTCTCTCCTCTCTCACCATGACCAGATCCGCCTTGTTCTTGGGTCCGAAATCCGTGTCGTTTGCGTTGATCACCTTGGCGAGCAGCCTAAAAACTAAACATGAACACGTTTCAATAACAATACGTTTCACTTTTAAAATAACTAGGCTTCAAAAATAACTAGGTTTCATAATAACAATCACAATACGTTTCAAAACGTCTCGCCCTCACTGACGTATTGAGCATGTATTCGCGCCTTTCTGCACTCGCGCCTTTCTGCACTCGCGCCTTTCTGCACTCGCGCCTTTCTGCACTCGCGCCTTTCTGCGACTCGCGCCTTTCTGCACTCGCGCCTTTCTGCACTCGCGCCTTTCTGCGACTCGCGCCTTTCTGCACTCGCGCCTTTCTGCCCGCACAGGGTGGTGATTTTAGTGCATTTTCTTTCGCGCGTATTCTCCCCACCTTTTCTTCCTCTTGTACCATCCATCCATGTATGTCGCCTATACAGCCTTCCAATAAACGCCATCGCACTGATTCCCCTCTTGCCCTTTCCACGTCTCCTCCGGACATGTCTGTGGTTTTCCCATCCCCGACCCCAGCTATCACCATCCCAATGTCTGATGTGGGTGGCCTGATCACTAGTTTGACCGCGCGTCTCGCTGTTGTGTCCTCGGACCAATCGATTGACCCTAGTATCAGAATGGTCCTCGAGACGTGCGCTGTTCTTTTGAATGTGCTGTCCGCGAATGTGTCCGCTCCCACTCTCACTCCCTCTCCTCCTCTCTGCCCCGAGTCTGTCCAGGATGCCGCGGGCGAACGTTTGGCTGCCAGTGAGCGCGCTAGGTGCGCTGTGATCATGGGTCTCGGCGAGAGCCCGGCAGCCAATCCGCACGACCGCTGGCGGGCCGACTATGACAGGGTCAGTGAGATCTCTCACACAATCGGAAACGAGTTCGGGGTGTTGGACACGTTCCGGATGGGGTCGATGGAAAAGGGGAAGCCTAGGCTGACCAAGGTCGTGTTCTCGTGTAGTGATGCCGCGCGCTCTTTCATCCGCAAATTCCGAATCACTGCCAGTAAGACCGAGAACCGTCAGATGTTCAAAGGTGTGCGCGTTCGCGAGTCTCTCTCACGTGAACAGCTGGCTGAACTGACTGCTCTCAACACGGCCTGCAAACACAAGCGAGATACCGAGGGTGGTGATTTCATCGTGTATGCCAATCAAATCATTCTGCGCGATGAGCTGCCGGCTGTGAGGGCTCAGATCAAGTCTGATGCCGCTGCGAAGAAGGGAAAGGGAAAGGAGGTCACTCCTACTCCCGCGCAGTCTCACCCGGCAGTGAGCGGTGCGAATGCCGAACCTCTCGCCACACCCACTGGTCTCGGAAAGTTCTCGTGGGCTAAGCCGCCTGTGCAGCCCGAGCAGCCTGTTGAGAAAGCTGACGAAGTGATGCCCTCTCCGGAGGGAACCACCGAGGATGAGGCGAGGCAGCAGACTCCTGGTGCCCTGGGAAACTGAGCGCGCGTCGCACATTATCTTCACTGTCTATCTCACTTTTTAATAGCCGTAGTATCGTAAACAAATTCCCTCTTCTCCATGCATTTTTAACTCTTAATCGCCCAGATATTGTTCTTATAACCGAATCTTTTTTGTACAAGTCTATTTTTGATAGCCAAATTGTGTCCGACCTACCGTACTCCGTGATGCGTAAAGACCGAAACCGTCATGGTGGAGGCATTCTTGTTTTAATCCGTGATCATTTGCTTTTTGAGCGTGTCAATTTTACTATCAACTCTACCTGTGATGTGCTCACGTTCGATCTAGTCACTTCCACATCTACCTTCCGCTTTATAACTGTGTATAGACCACCTAGCACCCGCGTAGCTACTGACGAAACCCTCATTGACTCTCTCTCGGACCTCATGAGCTGCCAACACACTATAATTCTTGCCGGCGATTTCAATATTGACTCAAACCTCGATGCTTCATATGCGCGTTTTGGTGAAATGTTGACGTCTTTTGATCTCGTGCATTGTGTGACCACTCCCACTCGCGCCCATCGCACTATCGATTGGTTACTGAGCAATGCTCCGCACTTAATTTCTATAGAAGTGAGAGACTCTTTCGGCTCATCTGATCACAATACAGTGTTTGCTTCTATCGACTGCCCTCTGAGTAAAACTTACCCTAGACCGTATCCGAACTTCCATGGTGCAAACTTCTCCGATATCAGATCAGCATTGCGCGAAATTGATTGGTTCTCACTACTCGATCATTGCGACTCGTTATGTGATATGTACCACCGCTTCTCTTCTGTCCTCATGTGCATACTTGCTCGCCACGTACCATTCAAAGTCCGCAAATCTAAATGGTCAGCATATCCACCCCACATCCGCGTTCTGTTTAATCACAAATCGTGGTTATTCGAAAAGGGGCTAGCCTCTTCACCTCTCTATGCTCGCGTCACAGCCGATCTCACAGCTCATCTAAAGCGGTATGAGAAGCACCGAACAAAACAAAAATTTCTCAGAGGGTCATTCGCATTCCACTCATTTGTTGGTTCCATTATAAAGCCGAAGAGTTCTCTCCCTATCAAAATGGTGGATGCATCTGGTGAGGCGAAACACAGCGACAAGGAAAAGGCGGCTGCATTCTCATCATTTTTCGAGTCAGTGTATTCCCGCGACAACGGCGTCTCACCGCCTGTGATAGCGCGCACCACTGACACTTTCCATATGCGCCCCTTTCTCCCGTCTGATGTGATTCCATTTTTGAAACAACTCAAATCTTCATGCTCACTGCCCGCAGATTGCATTCCGCCGTTAATACTTAAAAAAATGTGCGTTCGAGCTGAGTATTCCACTATCTGTCATATACAATTTCTCGCTGCGAGAAGGCGCCGTGCCCCGTGTGTGGAAAACAGCCCACGTGACCCCTATTGCAAAGCCCGGTGGCGATCCAGCCTCAGTCACATGCTATCGCCCCATTTCGATATGCTCCGCTGCGTCCAAAATACTTGAGAGAATGATTAGAAAGCAGCTGATTGCATTCCTCGAATCGCGAACATTACTGCCTGACGAACAGTACGGTTTCCGAAGCCAGCGTAGTGTAACCACACAAATGCTCTCTTGTTTTTCTGATTGGACAACAGCCGCAACATCCAAACAATTCACAGATGTAGTATATTTCGATTACCGCAAAGCGTTTGACACGGTCAGTATTCCTAAGCTTATTACAAAGTGTGAGTCGGTAGGGTTGCGCGGTGAGATTCTCGATTGGATTCGTGACTTCCTTACTAATCGCGAGTTCCGGGTGAAAGTAGGCGATTCACTCTCACCACCAGTAGCGTCCCCATCGGGAGTACCTCAGGGATCCGTACTCGGGCCTCTATTATTCATAATCTATCTAGCGGGTCTAGAGTCTGGTTTGCCACCAAACGTACGTTTCCGTGCATTCGCCGATGACGTCAAGGTGTACATCTCTTATACAGCCGCTAACGCAACTGAAGCACACGCCGCGCTCCAACTAGCCATAAATCACATTGTTTCATGGTCAATCCAGTGGCAGCTTCAACTCTCTGACAACAAATGTACTGTACTACATATTGGCAGAGGCAACCCGCAACATGCGTACACACTGGGAGGCAGCCCTCTCTCTCACTGCGAGCGCGTCAGAGACCTCGGTCTCCAGGTCGATACCACCGGCAATCCCACTATCAATGCCGGTGTGCGCGCGTCTGTTGCAATGAATCGAGCACGACTACTGGTGCGATCAGTGCACACGAGTGACCAGCGCGTTCTTTTGAAATTATACAAAACCTACATTCTCCCGCTTCTCGAGTTCGCCTCACCAGTGTGGAACCCACACTTGCTCAAAGACATTCGCGCAATAGAAAAGGTCCAAAAATACGTCACTCGGGTCATTTTCTATCGTGTATATCCTTCGGATACCTATCCGCAAGCCATGCCCACCTATTCGTTCCGATTGAAAACTTTGGGACTGACCAGTCTAGTGGAACGCCGCGCACGAAACGACCTCACTCTCGCACACAAAATGTACAAGCGGCTGGTCAGTACCCCATTCTCTTCCATGTTCAAGCTGAAACCATGCCGCGGGCGAAATGGCACCTTCTCACTTCATGTCAAGGCAACGAGGTCAACGCTTTTGCACAACTCATTCGCATTGAGAACCGCTCGTTACATTCTCACACTCACCAAATCACATCCGCGCATTTTTCGTCTGTCTCACTCGCGGTTCTCTAGGGCACTCTCTCAAATCAATCTCACACAAACACTCAATCTTCCAAGTTGAAACAGTTGTGACGAGGGCAGCAATGTGACACAACAATGAAAATACATGACGGGATAAAACATGCACGGGACAAAACAAGCACAATGAAGACAAGCATCGGCCGCCCCTGGATTCACACTGGCCGCGCGAGCAGCTCACTCACTCTCTCTCTCTGTGACACCCGACCCTATCGATAGCTGCCGACTCGCGTGTGCCGACGCCACATTACGATCTACCTTGTGATCGATAGACCGCTTTGAGTGACCAGTGAGTAGTGCTCCAGTTATCTACCAACTCTGATCTATCTTCCCTTTCTAGATGAGTTTCGTTGTTTCTAGACGATTGATTGATGCACTTGCTAGATTGACCTCTCGCTTATCCGTAGTACTCGAAACTCGATGATTGGTGCTGTGATTGATCAGTTGACGTGCTCTGCGTAGTGCTCGCACATGTCTCTTATTGTGCAGCGGCTCCTCCACCGCACTCACTCCCCTCCAAGTGAATGTGCTGCGCAGTTGTATCCGATTCTGGCCTCTTGCGTGTACCGGTTGTCCCTCCATATATTCTCTTACGGATTCATCTTATCGCTCATTTTTGTATGGTCTCGGTTTTATCACATGCGGTTTTTTTTTCACTGTATTTTTGATGTGTGACGCAGTTTTTCTGCAATAAATTATTATTATGTAGGTGTTCTTGGTGCACGCCAGCGCAGCGAGCAGGTGCTTCTTCTCACTGTACTCCGTCTCCAGGGTGAACCTGCAAGTATACTTCGGCATTGATAGCATCACTCAATGTGTTCCGATCTTTCCCTAACCACCCTAATGTCTCACAAGTAGCGGCCTTCGAATCTCCGTCCGAAACGCGAGTGT